>JASDQU010439554.1:113809-125763 GCA_032191745.1 Picea mariana
CTTTTGAAAAGAGAATATGTTTTTTCATTATTGTTGTGATAGCTAGTTTATAATGTTTCCTAGCTAATTTCTTAAAATATTCAATATAAAATTTATAATAGTTTTACATATTTTATATATGTTTTTTAGTTTAGTGTTTGTATTCCACTTTTAAACTATTAAATTTAATCCTCTAAATGTTTTAAAGCATTTAAAATTCCTTCTGAGTAAGCCACATCACAAAAAAACAGGTAAGACTCACTTCCTCATCAACCACCTCAAAAAGGGTCATCAAGTACATGTTTCAAGATATTTTCCCTTGGAAAAACAATCTAAGAAAGGAGTGATCAAAGTTTTCCCTTTGTTTATACAACTCCTAAATATATACTGATAAAAAAATGAATAAACATAATCATAAGTTTGATACTCTACTTCCCTAGATATGTGAAAGACTTGCATCCAACAAAATACCAACCTTGTAACACCATTTGCAAGCCCATTCCTTTCTCCGTAAACATGATGCAAATACATACAATTAGATACAATATTATAATAAGCCCATGAAAAATTCCACTTCTTTCCATTCTAAAATTGAGTAAGCATGTGTCATAGTCAAATGATGAATAGTCTCTTCATTTTTCTTGCATAAGGGATATCTATTAGGACCATGACAACTTCATTTTTACAATATATCTACATACAATTAGATACAATATTATAATAAGCCCATGAAAAATTCCACTTCTTTCCATTCTAAAATTGAGTAAGCATGTGTCATAGTCAAATGATGAATAGTCTCTTCATTTTTCTTGCATAAGGGATATCTATTAGGACCATGACAACTTCATTTTTACAATATATCCCTAGTTAGTGCCTTATTCTTGAGAGACAAACATATAAAAATACAAGATTTTATAAAACATTTTCAAACTTTGAAAGAAGTGTTCACCACCAATTAGGTTCACCCATACCCTCCAATCACATAGAACCCTATATCTAACCTTTGGAGTGTATAATCCTCTAGAATAATTTTTTGACAAAATCAATTCATCATCTATATCCTTAATTCTTATGTGATGCGACCTTAAATTAGAAAGATAAGGTTCCCATACCAACACATTTTCACCTCTAATCCCAATCAGATATACCAACTTCCATTCTTGTCTCTAAACATTGGTAAATTTATGGAGCAACCACCTAACTTAGGAAATTTTTTTCATGGAGAGTATGGGCTAAAATTTTATGCAACCTATATCCCTCACCATATCCAACCCATGGATCTTCAACTATTATAACTCTATTCCCCTTCGACACCTTCCATACAAGACATTTTCGAATCAGTGGAAAAGATAAAACAACTACCTTCTAGATAATTGAAACAATATGACACATTATGACAAGACTTTGAGGGAATTCTTATACAACCTTCAATTGAATTAGTCTCAATATACTTTCGGATAACCACTTGACACGAAGGGATTTTGCTTGAAATTAGTCTCCAAACTCATTTTGTTTCCAAGGATTTGGAAAAAGGATTAATATTTTAAAACCCCACTCTCCCATATCTTTTGGAATTACAATCTTCTACCATTTAATAAAGGGTATCCCTTTTTCCATATTTGTTGACCATAAAAACCTATGAATGATTCTCCTTATATTTTATGAGACACCTTTATGTATAAAAGCTAAGGGATTTCAATAGACATGAAAGGCTTTTGTCACTTACATAACTATAATAAGTCTTCCTCCCAAGCAGATAACCATTTATTGCACTAAATAGAGAGCCTCTTTTCTACTTTAGAAATTAACCAATCTCAATCTTTTATCCCATAATCATTGGGTTTTATAAAAACCATAAATACTTTAAACCATTATATAATTCAACATGTTGATATGAAAACAACTAGGAAAATAGCCCTATATCCCCATCAATCACCCCCATATAATATACAATTGATTTACCCATATTTATTTTCATACATGAAGTAGTACACTATATGTATGTGATCTCCTTAAGCTTTAGATCATCTTTTCTTGATCCATCATAAAACAACAATACCCATATTTATTTTCATACATGAAGTAGTATACTATAGGTTTGTGATCTCCTTAAGCTTTAGATCATCTTTTCTTGATCATCATAAAAAAAAAAGCATTATCCACAAATAAGAGATGGTATCGAAAAATATATCTCTCTAACTTAAAGAAAATAGTCCTCTTGGCCTCAATCAATGCCCCACTAAAACCATCAATAACAATTAGAAATAAGAGTGGGGATAGTGGGAACCCCTACCTTAACCCTCTTCCCGGATTAAAAAGGAAAAAAAAGGACTCTGAAGTGAACTCATAAACCAATTAGAAAAATGAACATAGAAACCCAATTGAATCATCATCAATATCATATATAACTAGTGATCCATAAATGAGGGATTTATATCCCACTCGCTTCACCAATATGGAACCTTTGTGGAAGTCTCTCTTGAGCTTTGTTCTCAAGATTGTAAATAGGTGTTTTTTCAGAAAGGCTACTAGACCTTTATCCTCTTCCCTATATAATTATCTTTATTCTTCTCCATTCTTAGACTTTCCTGCACACAATAAAATCAACTAACAAACAATGTTAAATAATAAGTGAGATTTTTAGTAATTCAAAAACCATTATGCCAATTCTTTAACTCTAAATAGCTTGCTATCCCATATGCTAATCAGGTCTCTAAGTTGAATTTATGGGTAGTACTTTATCTTTCATATATTCTACCCACCACTCAATATCCTCATCAATCAATGGAGGAACAACTGTGTCTATTGTCCAATCAAATAAGAAGTTCACAATGAGCACTTGTATCCACTGGAATACTTGTATCAATGGTTTCTTGGTTGAATACAAGAAAATGGGATTATAGATAGGTTCTCGCTTTTGAGAACTCTTGTCCTCCTGACAATATCTTGTGGAAATAAAAAACAAACCTCTCCTTTTCTTCATAGTCTTAAAAAATGTATTTCTAAGTGCCAATTTCTATGCAACACCTCATTGCTCACTATTCTTCTGAAAGATATATGATGTTGGTCTATTGGCATCTCTTGCAAAATTTGATGTCCCTGTTGAAGTAAGTATCATGAGAACTCCTTACTGTAGAATGATTTAGCTTCCTTTTGAAATTACCCACAATATACTAATGACCTTAGTACCATACATAGGTAATCCATTCAGTGCTTGGATGGAGATTCTACACCATTTTGTTTTTAGTGTTTGTGGTCTCATAACTGATTGAAAATCTGAGGATGTGTTAGAAGAGAATATTAAAACATTTAAAGAAATGGTTGGATAAGTGGATCATTCCATCTATGCATTGTCAAGTGGTTTGGACTCCACAGTTGCAACAATTCTTGTACAAAAATCACTCAGAGACAAGCTTCACTATGTTTTGATGGACAATGGACTTTTGAGGTACAAGGAGAGAGAGAGAGAGAGAGAGAGAGAGAGAGAGTAATGGCTACATTTAAAAGTGAGCTTCATTTGCATATTATTTGTAAGTTCACCTAGGAACATGTAAACTCGCCAAAGAAGATGTAAATTCACCCAAGGAGGTGTAATCTCGCCCAACCATATGAAAATTCATCGAGGAAGATGTAAACTTTCCCAAAGAGTTGTAAATTTGACTAGGGAGGTGTAAACTCACCCAAGTAGAGATGTAAACTCACCTAGGGAGATGTAAATTCACCTAAGAAGATGTAAAATCATCCAAGGATGAAGTGAAATGCCTAGGGGGATGTGAACTCACCCAAGTATGAAGTAAAACACTTAGGGGGGGTGTGAACTCACCAAGGAATGAAGTAAAAATTCCCAGAGGGAAAGGGATTTGCTCAATAATGAAATTACACTCCAGTGAGGAAGAAATTCAACCCAACAAATAGGAAATTTACCCGACAAGTGCTATTTCGACACGAGTAAGCTAAATGCACCGAGGGAATAAAAACATAGTCTTGAGGAGTGAGAAAATTCACCCAACAACCATAAAAAATAAAATCAGTAACTTCCTACACATTTTCAACAACTCTAAGATAAGAACCATTCATATCCCATATTCTAAATTAATGTATAGAAGGAATTAAAGAGTTATTGGATTGGTTTACTAGCTTATGGGGACTGTATCCATGCAAAATGATCTCAAACACAGCTGCAAAAGAATTCCTCCTTGATAAACAACACACATGCATCCATTAAATTACAGAGCAACTCCATTTCATCACAAAGATTGAGAAAATCACATAACAATGAATACATTCACACATTACGACTCAAAATTTACCCTAGAAACCCAAGTAGGAAAACCGACTTCAAATGAGGTTTTTGTATATTTCATTTCAACAATTTATGGTACAATGCAACTCTTGGTTCTCTTTACATCCTCCTCTCTTGGCCAAAAAAAATCCCATTGAGAATGAAGGTGAAAGAAGAAGTAGGGAGAGTTGGGGGGTAAGGGTAAGGCCAATATCCATGAGGATAGAAAACAAAGACCAAGTTCAAATCAAATGAATACTCAACGATAAGACCACTGAAAATTGTGCATACTGATCTAGTTGAACCAACTAGAATAAAGGGTTTAAAAGGTCAGAAATACTTTATGTTATTGGTTGATGATTATACAAGAATGATTGTAGTTTGTTTTCTCAGGAATAAGTCAGAATCATTTGAAAACTTCAAGGTATACAAGGAAATGGTTGAAAATGAAATGGATTCAAAAATAAAATGCTTGAGATCTGATAATGAAGGAGAGTTTACTTCAAAGGAATTTAGGGATTTTTGCAGCAGGCATGGTATAAAAAGGAATCTCTTCGTTGCTAGAACACCTCAACAGAATGGGGTTGTCGAAAGAAATAAAAGGACAGTACAAGAAATGGCCCAAACAATGTTAATGGATTCCAAGTTGACAAATGTTTTTTGGACACATGTAGTGCATACAACATTTCACATTCAAAACATAGTAATGATCGAGAACAATAGTGACAAAAATCCTTATGAGCTATGGAAAGGAAGACCAACAAATGTGAAGCACTTCAGAGTCTTTGGAAGCAAATGCTACATCAAAAGAGAAGATGGCGGAATGGGAAAGATTGATTCTCATGTAGAGAAAGGCGTACTTGTTGGTTACTCAAGTACAAGGATTTAGAGAAATTCACCTTGGAATCTAGAGTGGGTCCCAGCAACGAGGCCATATTAGGTACCCAAGTACAAAAGATACACTGAAAATAAAGTGAGGAAAGAGGGAAAACCTCATGGGAAAAACTGCCCCTTAAGGTACAATGTATGTAAAAAGAAGAACTACAGTTGATAGGCAACTGTGTCCTTCACTCCAAGACGACCTTGCAGAGAATGGAATTTCTTCTCAGTGAAGGTCTTGGTGAAAATGTTTGTTGTCTGTTCTGCTGAAGGACAGAACTGTAAGTCGATGATCCCCTCATGTACTAAGTCCTATATGTAGTGCATGTTGATATCGATGTGCTTTGTCCGCTGCCTTTGAAATGGATCTCTGAAGAACTTCAGAGTGCTCTGGTTGTCACACCAGATGACGATCGACCGATGAAATTGAATGCCCAACTGAATGAGAACATGTTGTAGCCACATAGCCTGAATGGTTATGTTAACTACCCCTCTGTACTATGCCTCAACTGAAGATAGAGAAATGGTAGCTTGCTTCTTGCTTGACCAACAAATAGGCCCGGAACCAAGATTGAGTGAGTAACCAGATGTGGACTTGCGATCAATGCTATCGCCAGCCCAGTCAGAATCAATAAACCCAATGAGATCTAATGTAGAGTCTGATGCATAATGAATCCCAAAGGTGATGGTGCCCTATACGTATCGAAGGATACACTTTGCAGCTTTCCAATGTAGCTCATGCGGCTCTTGCATGAACCTGCAAATTGCGCCAACTACATATGAGAGTTCTGGTCTGGAGTGTGTGAGATACAAAAAGCTCCCCACTAGCTATCTGTATAGTGTGTTTTCAACCAGTGGAGTCTCCCCACCATTTTCAAGTTTGACTCCTGATAGGAAAGGAGTCGGAGTAGACTTGTAGTCTGTCATGTGAAATCTCTCAAGGATATCTCATGCATACTTGGCTTGAGACATTTTGATGCCTGATGCATCCTGACTGATCTCAAGTCCAAGGAAAAAGTGTAGCGGACCCATGTCCGTCATCAAAAACCTGTCATGAAGAATCTTCTTGACTGTAGCAATTGCTGAAGTCGAGCAACTGGTGATCAACAAATCATCGACATACAGAACTAAAAGTAGAAGTGAATCAGATGTCCTGAGCATGTATACATTCGGGTCTGATTTACAATGTACAAAGTTCTGTGACAACAGGTAGGAGTCCATCTTGGCATACCATGCCCTCAGAGCTTGCTTGAGGCCATAAAGTGACTTCTTTAGTCGATATACCAAATATGAGTCCTGCATAAATCCTTGGGGTTGCTCCATGTAGATCTCCTCAAAGAGATCACTGTGAAGAAATGCATTGTTCACGTCCATATGATGAAATTCCCATCCCTTGGCTACCGCAATGGCAAGTGCCAATCGTATGGAATCCATCTTCGATATTGGAGCGAAGGTCTCATCATAGTCAATACCATGAACCTACTGAAAGCCTTTGACAGCAAGCCTGGCTTTGTATCTACTGATCTGTTCATCCACTAAGCTCTTGGTCCTGTAGACCCATTTGCATCTGAAAAGTTTCCTTCTAGAAGGAAGGGGAACTAGATCCCAAGTTTGGTTCTCGAGGAGGGAGTTGTACTCCTCCTACATGGAAGATTCCCAAATGAGATTTCCAACAGCCTCGCCATAAGACTGTGGATCTAAAGACTGAACCAAGAAAAGATGCCTCGAAGGAAATGGTTCAGTGGCAGTGAGTGCAACAAGAGTCTCCTCGAAATCAGATTGAGTCCTCCTAGTATTAGTTGGATCACCAACAAGATCCCCTACATCCTGAAGAGTAGTCTGTGTCCACTTGGGCCTCTGCTCTGGCTCTGCAACTGCATCTGGATGCTTTGAATCTGCATCTGACTGTACTGACTCTGAATCATCTGAGTCCTCTGAATCATAATTTTCATCTGAAGAAGGGTCGGCATGTGCATGCTCATCATCTCAGACAGGTGGAAGAGTGAAGGTGTCTGCATGCGGCTGTTGAGGTACATGTAAGACATTTTCCTCGAATTGAACACTGCGCTCAATGATGAGCCGGTCCAAGGAAATATAAATAAGACGATATCCCTTCACATCATCAGGGTATCCAACAAAAATGCACTTAGTGATCTGTCGATCAAGTGCCTTCCTCTTTTCAGAGGGAATCCTGGCCCATGCATGTGAACCAAAAATTTGAAAGTGGGCCACTTCCGGTTTGAGGCCACTTCAAGCCTCGTAGGGGGTCTTATCCTTGAAAGATCTACGAGGAGATCTGTTTTGGATGTAAGTTGCATAGTTAAGTTCTTTGGCCCATAGTCTCTGTGGTAGTGACTTTGCATGCAACATGCAAGATGCTATCTCCTTTAGAGATCTATTTTTCCACTCAACAACTCCGTTTTGTTGCGAAGCATAGGGAACTGTGTTATGCAAATAGATCCCTGCCTCATGGAAAATATGATGGATCTCATGATTCACATACTCTCCCTCGTTATCAGTTCGGAGGACTTTGATCTTCTTTCCAGACTATGTCTCAACCAAAACTTTGAAATCTTTGAGGTGTTGAAAGACCTCGAGTTTGTGCTTGAGAAAGTAGATCCATGTAAAACGTGAGAAATCATCAACAAAAATAAGAACAAACCTCACTTTGTTGATCAATGGATGCAGAAAAGGACCCATGAGGTCACTGTGGATCAGATCTAAAGGTGTGGAAGCTCGCTGAGACTTTCCCTTGTCGAATTTCTCTTGAGGGTGTTTTTCAAGAACACATCCCTCACATACTCCCTTGGAGAAATGGATGTTTGGAAGACCATCAACTAATTTGTGCTTTCTAAGCTGTTGCATGTATCTCAAATTCAAATGTCCAAACCTTTTGTGCCATATCCTACTACTTTCATCAACATGAGTACGCAGTAAAAAAAAATCAGGTTCAATGAATTCAGTATACAATCTAGATTGATGATTTACCTCACCAGTAGAAACCTTGGAGTTGGTTTGCATGTCATATATGTCCAAAACATTTGGTGTGAATATGACTCTCTTTCCGATTTTGGAAATCGTCATCTGATATAGAGAAAGAAGCTTGAAAAAAAGATTGGGAACATGCAGCACGTTATCGAAGCTTCCGTTGGTGAGTTCAATCCTTCCTTTGTCGGTGACTTTGAAAAAAGAGTTGTCCCCCATAAGAATAGGAGTACCTTTGCATGCATCCAACGAAGAATATATTTCTTCTAAGGCATCCATGTGATGTGATTCTCCTGAATCTATGATCCAAGCATCGAGAGAGGAGTTGATGGCAATCAAGTCATGGCTAGAATTGCCTTTCTTGGAATTCAGATCTTCTGGCTTCTTCTTCTTTGCACCCTCGGGGATGTGATCTATAAGGTTGTTTTGTTGAAGTATATGAGACATCATATCTTTTTTTTTTGCATGCATGAAGATTCCGAATGGAATCCTTTGTGACAGTATGTGAATTTCTCTCCTTTTCTTCCCTTTTTTCCTTTGGATCCAGAGGCATCGATGAAGGGTTTTGTGTACCCTTCCTTCTTTGTATGTGCATGACCTTTCCACTTACCTTTATCTTTATATTTATGATATTTGTGGCTACCATCATGCATAGTGAGTGCATGCACCCTTGGGCCTTTGATTGCGCCCATGTTGACGAGCTTGGTTTGCTCTTGTGTCAGGGATTCGATAAAGTCCTCAAGAGAAGGCATCTTCCAGGTGGCTCCAGAGGTGAATCTGATAGTATGGAATGTAGATACGAATACAAAGAATTCAGAACCAATCTTGGAGAGAATGGTGAGAACCATTTGTTTCTCCTCTTTTGATTTATCAACCCTGCAAGCTTTGAGTTGCAACAGTAAATCCTTGAATTTTGTAAAGAAATCTTGGATATTCTCGAAGCTTTTGGATCTAATGTGAGTAGCTCCACCTCCAACATGTGTCCCCTCATCTCATCCCGTTTTCCAAAGATCCCTTCCAAGATGGCCCAGGCTTCATTGGGAGTCTTACAGGAAGATATATGAAAAAGGAGATTGGGATAAATAAGACTGCAAATTGTTCCGAGTGCCTCATCCATGTGATTTAAGTACTTGGATTTTTCTACGGCTGATGTCGGTTCTGTATCTGTATTTATGGTTAACCTATACAACTCTTTGGATTGGAGATGTATGGCTATTTTCTTCTTCCATGAAAAATAGTTGTAAGGTGTAAGAATGAATTCTTTTTGGAATTCCATCTTTCCGCTGTCTTCAATCTTTTGTACCTGCAAACAATTTTAGTGTAGCTTTTGCTTAGCAGTCCTTCGGCTTTGATACCATGTAAATGTGTTGAACCTACATAGAATATATCTAGCTAAACAATGATATACACATTTGTAGAGAGAATAGAAGAAAGAAGAAGAAGGAGAGAAAGAATAGAATAATTCTCATTAACCATTGTGAATAATGAATAATTTACACATGATATACTCTATATAACTCAATGAGTTCAACTTGAGGAGAACCAAGTCACCATAGTGGTGGTCTAGAGTGATCTAGACACACACCAACAGTTACGGGAGTGAACTACCACCTATTCTAGTCTCTTAGGCAGTTACGTGAGTGAACTGCTACCTAGTTGAGTTAACTAGTCTTTAGTTAACTGACTGAACAAAGAGTAGTGGGGAGTTAATGTTGGTTGTGGAGCCTGATTATCTTCCTAATTCAGAGGCATTTTAATTTCAACCGTGTTTACACCCCATGAAGTATTTACACCCCAGAAGTATGTACACTCTTCCACGTGGGGTAGTGTGGAGGGGGGGTACCCCCTTTGCGGGGTCTGCGGGAAAGCGGGCCCCCGAAGGAAAAATTTCCTTATAAATGTATATTGTAATTTCATTGTAAATCTGGACCGTTCATTATAAGGTCGCAGATCTAATGATAAAGATTATGTTAGGGATTTTTGCCCTTGAAGACAACCCTCTTTTATGAGGGAAATGTATTGCGGCTATGGTTGATGGTGAATATTGTATTCTGAGATAGGAGACTGTGAGAGAAAGAAGAGGAAGTTACAATGGGTTTGTTGTAGGTTGTATTCCTTCATATGCTAAATAATAATAAAGGAAGGACCTGACAATTTCTATGGTGGACATAGCCCACACTGGGTGAATGTAAGGTAGCTAGAGAGGTAGTGGAGGGGCCCAGAGGGCCCATAATGATGATAGTGGAGACCATTTAATGTAAGGTGGACTAGGTCCACTATATTATTAAATGAGGACCACTATGGTAGTTAGATATAATAAATGGGTAATTAGATATAATAAATGTAAGAGGACTTCTTAGAAGGTTCTACTTCTAGAAGATTCCCCCTCTAGAATGTTCTTAGGTGATGGTAGCACTATATAAAGGGGTTCAAGAAATGTAATGAGACATGAAGAGAAGTATTGTATTGTGGAGCAGTAGCTCAATAGGAGGATTCCCCCTTGAAGAGGCAAGTGAACAGGAGAGGATCCCTTCCATAATATGATCCATTGTATGGTGTTTCCCTACCCTAAGGGTTTGATAGTAATAAAGAAGATTTTGTGGTTTCTTCTATATTGCTTTGTGAATCTATTGTGTATTCAATAATTGTGGTGATTATATTTGTAGATTGATTCAGGTTCTTAACAAGTGCTATCAGAGCACTTTCCTTGGCAAACATTGTGGGCAAATATTTTTTATTTTTGCAGATTTTTTTTTTTCGGAGAAGAAAAAAAGAGGGCCGAGACATTATAGAATTTTTTTGGTATATTTTTGAGAAAAATTTGTAGAAAAAGGTTGTATATCTGATTTCCTCTCAGAAAAATACCCAATTTGAAAAAAAAAATCATCCGAAACGGAGTCCGGAAGGTCAAGATATTGAAGTTTTAAAATCTGCAATTTTTCAGGTTTTTTTCTGTGGACGGAGGCGCGATTTGTTTTTATTTCTGTAGTAGCTGGAGGCTGAATTTTCTCAAACAAATTACAGATCCGAGTTCCTCTCACAATTTCTCCCAATAAAAAAAAAAAAAATCAGCCGAAACTGAGTTCGGGAAGTGAAGTTATGAGCATTTTAAATTCAACAGTTTTTTCAGAAAAAACCACGATTTTTAGTTGTAAGTTATTGTTCTATTTTTGTTTTTTTTTCATGACGATTGAGGGACTGAAGAGTTCATAGGATGCTCAGATGGATATTTCTTCTCAAAACCTGAAAGAAATTATTGAATCATTCAAATCCCAATTGTTTCACACATTGGATGCATTTGTACATGGCCTCACAAACAACCTCATAGATGGCCTCAATGATAGTTTTCGTAGTATTCAAGATTCATTGAATAACATGCAGGAGAGATTTCTTATGGAGGGCCTCGGGGATGAATATAATCAAGAAATATATGCTTGGTATGATTTTGAGACTGATTGTGATGATTGGTATATGGATAGTTGTCATTTCTGGAATGACAACCACTTCTATATTTTATTTGATGACTCTACTCCACCTTCTATAGAGAACATCAATGTCCCACATTAGGAGCTAGTTATCAGCGTTCAATCTGCATATTTTACAATGGTATTGTTTCTTCCAGATTAATCTTTGATCCTCTCCCACTATGTGGATGAATATTCTTATTTGGATCCACATGATAGGTGTCAGTATTGGGAGCATCATTTTCAGTTGGTTATTAGGTGTCAATATCTTCCGTGTGGAGTTCACATGAGCACTTGGACACGTGACCCTGATTTACAATGGCGGTTGGACTACTTCAGCATGATGGCTTTCCTTTCTACATGGG
>JASDQU010439555.1:11092-23649 GCA_032191745.1 Picea mariana
CCTTTAGAAATCCATTCTGGGAAATTGCTTCGCTGGTTACAAGAATAATGGGACAGGCATCCACAACAAGCATTTCCCATATAATTATTTATATTTTGTATTTCACAGTCAAGGAAAAATACATTTTCGATTGGGGGAAGCTAATTTCGATTGAGCTCTGCTCCCAGTTGTCATGATTCAAAGAATCAAATCAATTTTATATGTCATCCTAGTTGATTTTCGCAATTGTGTATTGTTGTCTGTTTCCAAAACTTTCTCTTTCCAATAAAATAAACTGTGGATTCGACCCAGTAACATTCTGGCATGAGGCACTATGGAGACACAAGGCCTCCCATTGTTTTTATGAAGTTTTTAATGGCTTTGTATCAGTTTTCAAAGATTTACTGTTAGGCAAGGATGCTCTGCGGATGTCTGGCTAGGCAACCAAGTTTTTGAACAGGAAGGGCACACTTGAGCAAGAGGAAAATCACAGTGTCCTTATGGTCTTTGGCTCTAAGGAAAATCTCGCCTTCCTTCCATGCCACATCACGGACAAGATGTTTGTTGCAGAAATAGAAAGGCAATACAACCACTGGTTGCATTTTTTCCATGACAAGAAAAAAAATAGTTCATTCCTCTGCCCTGGAAAGTCGGAGACTTCCTGTGCAGAAACATCAACAAGATTGACGAGTTTTCCGCCCATTTCAAGAAATTGAACCTAACGTACGCTGAAAGGATAAAAGGGTTCGACCCTAATGGAATTTTTCAAGAACATTTATTGGGTGTTGGCTTTAACACCTCTTTTATCCATACACACCTGACCCAAGATAGGAACATTGTCGAAAACAATCCTACTTCTACCGATTGCAACGCAGAGAGATGGAAAAGCACCATTGAATTGCACAGACAACATGGAAAAGTATCAGGTGAGAAGATTACCCAGTCCCCCGTCAGCACTCCCAAGAGCACGACATCACGGAGCATCTCTTCGACGGTCCACCCCAGTAAGAAAGTAACCCAGAAATCTTCGAACAGAGGAGGAGATAAGAACCCTCCTCACATAAATATTGATAGTTCTCACAAAATTCCATTGGCGAAGAAGAGAAAAAACAATGCAGGGCAGGCGGAGGAACCCCAAATTGAAAATGGAAAATTGCAACTTGAAATTGAAGCTGAGCACATGCAAAAAATTGGGTCATCCACAGTGGAAATATCAAACATTGACTTTTTTGACATAGATGAATCCTTCGTAATCTAGAGCACTATTTTTGACAGCCAATCTAAAAGTCTGGTCATTGAAAAGAGAGATGTAACAAACAGGAAAGGCAAATCTTGTGCAGAGATTAACTTTAGAGAAATGTCATCATCCCAAATTTGCCAATTTCACCAGGGAACCGATGACATTTGTCGTGATTCCATTTGAGGAATTGAGACAGAAAATGCCAATATGAAATAGTGCCTTAACGAATTTGAGCAGGCTTTCCTTGCAACTCCAAAATTTGTCATTCCTTTGGCAAAAATCGTGCTTGCTACCACTGCAGTGAAGATGAAAGTATCCTCTACCCTCCTTGCATGCTCTAGATCCCTTGTAGAGAATAACATCAACAAAAGAATGCAGGTAGTTACTGAAGCCTGGGAAACATCACAAAATTTAGTTTCCTTCAGAAAGAAGGCCAATGATTTGTTGGAACAATTGGAGATGAATTTAAAAAATGAACAACTTTTCTATAATCAGGTACTGGCCCCTTTTTCCAAATATGCCGACAACACATTAGAACTAAAAAGAAGACAGGAGAAAATCCCCTCACCAAAGCGCACCAAAAAAGTAAAAGCATCCTGGCAAAAGAAAGTTGACAACCTGCAGCTCATTGTCAAGTCATGTAAACAAGTCATATCAGAAAAGGAATATTTATTCACAAGCCTGCTCCAGCTGGACTTAGCTGGAACTACCAACGAGGTTCAAGATCCTAACTTAATTCTCAAATCCTTGTCAGTCACCAAAGAAGCCTTCAAGGAACAAGTTGATATTTTAAAGGGGTTGTCTTTCGAAATTTTTTACAACATACTTGAACATCATCTAGATGAGCACAAGCACTGGGTACTAGACTATGCCTCACACAATGAAGAAATTGAACAGACTCTGCATAGTATTTCAATGGATCTAAGGAAATTAGAAAATGACCTTTACAACATAGAAATCTTGGATGAAACCAACACAGCTCCCATGAAAAGATACATCGAAGAATGGTTCCAAGAGAGAATGGACGGCCTTGTCCAGGAAGGGAAAGAACCGATCAACAGGACTACAATGCCCATCGATGACAGCAACAAAAACGCATCGGATTCATAGTAAATTTATACTGCCTTCTTATTTTGTTTATCAATCCGGTTTAAGTCTACGTTGTCATCTTCTCTTCTTTATCAATCCACTTATGTCCTCTTTCAATAGAAAACTGTAACCAAACACTCTTAACTTCCAATTTCTTCTTTTCAGGTCTTCCTCTCTACCGTCGCGCACTTCTTTCAACGTTCCCAATTCTTGTACTTATTTCTTTTTATGGTCTGCGGGAGCCCCAATCCCAGTCTATATGACAAACACATTTAAATTTCCATAAACATGTAATAAACATTATTAATTTTTGATAAATTCCAAAGAAAACTGATTCGACAATGCCCTTATTGTATACTAAATTTTGGGTTTCCAGAAACCTTTCTTGTTTGTTCCAAATAAAACTAATTCGGATATGCTACATTTCTTGTCTCCTATTGTATGTTAATTTTTTGGCCTTCAACAATGTTGATGTAATTTCCAGAGATACGTAACAGACATTATTTATTTTATAATAAGTTTGTATTGTATAGTTCACAACGCCACTTCTCAATTTGTATATCACAGAACTCTTGATGTTGTTTTTAGGGCATGGAACAATAGAGACCCATTTTTGAAACCACCATCCTGAGAACGCGCGATCCAAAAACTGGCGAAGTATGGAATGACCCCTCCCTGCATGCTCTATAAAACGTATACAAAGAAAACTAATTCAGCAATGCTATATCTTCTTTGTCCAAGCAAAGACTTAGTTTTAAAGCAAGCTAATTCGGGAAAACGTTATTACTATTCTATTGTATAACAGACATAAAAAAATTTGTAAATTTCTATAGTCTGCAACTCCACTTATCATTTTGTATGTCGCGGAACTTTCGATGCTATTTGTAGGCCACGGAACATTAGAGACTCAAATTTGAACCAGCCAATTTCCAGAAACATGTAACAGACATTATTAATTTTTGATAAATTACAAAGAAAACTGATTCGACAATGCCCGCGATCCAAAAATTGGTGAAGTATGGAATGACTTCTCCCTGCATGCTCTATATAACGTGTGCAAAGAAAACTAATTCGGCAATGCTATATCTTTCTATCCAAGAAAATCCTTAGTTTTACAGCAAACTAAACTCCACCTGTCATTCTATATATCATGGAACTGTTAGTGCTACTTGTAGGCCACGGAACATCAGAGGCCCAATTTTGAACCCGCCAGCCCGAGAACCCATGATCCAAAAACTAGCTAAGTATGCAATGAGGGCTCCTTGCATCATCTATAAAATCTCTTCCCCATACTTTATAAAAGTAGAAATTTCATATGTATAAAACTAAATATCTACTTTATACAAGTACATATTTCGTATGTATAATTTTTTTATTTGTGATGAATTTCTATAGTCTGCAACTCCACTCCTCCATTTCTGTATCGCAGAGAACATCAGAGGCCCAATTTCTGTATCGCGGAACTGTCGGTGATTTTTGTATATCGTTAGCCCGACAACCCGCGATCCATTACAAAAGTACATATTTCCTATGTATAAAAGTATTTCAATGTATTTCAACTTTCTAGCCACGTGTCTGTACTAGGTCGCATTTACTCCCATCCCAACCTGGCAGGGACTTCGCTACCATGCAACCTTGTTTTGATTGTGGATTGTCTTAAGAATGATAAATGGAGTTACTTTCATAAAATATATAATTAAATGTCTTTTTCAACTATGTTTCAAAAAATCTCTTAAAGATAGAATCAAATCAAATTGTATTATTGTTGAGTAAGTAATTTTATAGAATAATATAATGAATTTATTAAATAATTGTTTTTTCATATATGAAATATTATAATGAATTTAAAGTGATTTAAAAATTAATTAAAATTTTCATATAATGAATTTAAAGTAATTTAAATATTAATTAGAAATAAACTTTGATGTATTAAAATGAAGAGATATTTTTTATGTAAAATAATTTGTTTCATGATGAATAATTTAAAAGTAGTAGAAATATGGTTCGATCAATTCTACTTTTGTAGCATTGATTCTAAAAGTCAACAAACCTTCGGCCTTCAATGATTTCAGACCAATATCGTTGTGTAACCTCTGCTACAAAATCATTTCAAAAATTATTGCTAATAGACTTCAACCAATTCTCTCCAGAGTACTCTCAGAAGAACAACTTAGTTTTCTTAAGGGGTGAAAAATTTTGGATGCCATAGGAACCGCTCAGGAATGTCTACACAACATTAGAGCAAGGAAATTAAAAGAATTGATTCTTAAGATTGAACTGAAGAAGGCTTATGACTGTATTAGCTGGGACTATTTAAGGTTGGTACTTCATCAATGTGGTTTTGGTTTAAAGTCTGCGAATTGGATTATGGCATGTGTGGTTTCTTCTACCTATGCTACCTTAATAAACAGAGAGGCAACAATTTTTTTCAAAAGTAGCAAGAGTTTGAGACAGGGATGCCCGCTATCTCCTTTACTATTTATTTTAGTAATGGAGGGGCTTAGTTTGGCTTTAAATAAAGCAAAATCTGAAGGTCAGATTATAGGGATTAAAGTTTCTAGCATGATCAGGTTCCTCCATTTACTTTTTGTGGATGACATACTGATTATGGAAAAATCTTCTATAGTCGAGTGGGAGCATATACAAGATATTCTACAAGTGTTCTGTCGAGCTTCAGGTTTAATCATAAACACCCAAAAGTCCACGGTTATGCATGCGGGTGTCGACCCTAGTTCTCTCCAAAGAATTGGGGAAATTCTCGGATATTCTGTTAAAGATCTCAATGGTGGTTTCAAATATTTGGGATATTTGATGAAACCAAGCAGTTATAAATCGGTGGATTGGCAGTGGTTAGTGGAGAGGTTCGAGACAAGGATCAATTTTTGGTTTAATAAGTGGTTCAGTTTGGGAGGTCGCCTGATTCTAATAAAAGTTGTTCTCAAGAGCTTACCGGTCTATTGGTTGACATTAGCCCATATATTTGTATCAGTGCTAACTAAGCTTTGTATACTTAGTTATGATTATCTGTGGGCTAGAAATAAATCAAAGAAGTTCTACCACCTTTGTAAATGGCAATTAATAGCAAAGCCTAAGAAACTGGGAGGTTAGGGCATACATAACATTTTTATATTTTATAGAGCTCTGGCTAATAATACTTTATGGCGAGCTTTAATGAAGCCCAGGATTTGGCAAAGAGTTATCAAAGAAAAATATCTTCCTCATGTTCCAGTAAGTACTTGGTTAAGTTCGGCTGTGAACGTTACTCTTTTTGGATCACAAACTTGGAAGAATATCTTAAATACTCTACCAATTATCCTTGATAGAATAGTATGGTCTCCTGGCACAAGGAATGCAATCATTATTGGCAGAGATGTTATCAGTGGATTGATTGAAGCTTCTTTCTTATCGGAGGAATTGATTCGGGAATTAAACAAAAATCATATTTTCTTCCTGTTTCAAGCAAATCGAACTTCATCATTAAGTTTGTTGGGGCAGAATTGGATCACGAGCAATGAGTTGAATTTGGAAGGGGACTTGGGTTTTAAATGGGAAAACTACAGGAATTTGCTTTTACATGTTGGCATTGTGCTAAAGGAACACCCTAATGAACTTAAATGGGTAGGTGATGATAATAGTGGCCTTATATCTGTCAAAACTGTCTATAATACTCTATAAAATAAATTCTGGCCCAGAAAGGCAAAAGCCTAGAGATTTCACTTATGGAAATGGAGTTGCCCATTAAGAATTAAACTCTTCCTATGGATATTGTTGGAAAATAAGATTCTCACTTGGGAAAACCTCTAGAGGAGAGGATGGTTTGGTTCGGGCGTTTGTTTTCTGTGTGGAACAAATGAAAATTCAACTCAACATGTTTTTGTTAGCTTCCCTTTCACTGTTTATATCTGGGAAGAAGTTAAATGGAGGTTAAATTTAGGAACGACCTGGAATGGGGTTTCTATTGGTGAGTGCTTACAAAACTGGTCTTCTCAGAATAGATCGAACAGAGAGTTAGCTGCTCACATCTGCTGGTTCATCTGGAAGAACATGAACAAAAAAAAAATTGAAGGAAGATTACCCTCGACAAACAGAATTATATTTCTTGCTACAGGATCCGATGCAGTGAAGCAAAACATCACAACAATTTCTTCCAAAAGAACCCAGTCGATAACTCTCCCTGTTGATAAGGTACTAGCATGGTTTTATGGGGCCTCGCAATGCAATGGAACTTGGTACGGAGCTGGAGGAGTTATCAAATTAGATAGTATAGTGGAATATCGATGGACCTTAAACTGTATTTCAGGTACTAACACAAAGGCGGAGCTTGTGGGAGCGTGGGATGCCATCATGTTAGAAAAAAGTCTCAGTATTCAAGATCTACATTTGATGGGGGACTCAATGATTGTTATAAACTGGCTTAAAGGTAGAGGAACATTACAGGTGGAAAATTTGGAGAGCTGGAAATATAGAATTACTGAATTATTGCCTTCTTTCAAGTCAATATCTTTTGCACATGTCTTTCGGGAGAATAATTCAGAGGCTGATGAGTTGTCAAAAGTAGCTCTGAACTCTTCGGGGGGTCACATATCATATAACAAATGGTTTGGTGGACTGGAGGGTCCTATTACTATCCTCAAGTTATAACTTGTATTTTCCTATTTTGAGCATAGTTTGGAGATCTCTGATAGGTTTTTTTATAAGGTACTTTTTTGAATCGGTTATCTACAAGACTGTGTAGTCCATGATGTTTTTATTTTGGATCTAGAATCATTGTGGGGAAGATGTCTAGTTTCCTCTGGATGGGGTGTTTTGGACCTGTGATGAGACTATGAATGTAATGGTAGTCTAGAATTGTCAGTTATTTTATACAATTTTAGCGATGAGACAGTGATTGTAAAAGGATTATATTATTATAAATATAACGTGCAATTTTCTCTGGAAAAAAATAAAAATGAAAATTATTAAATTAAAAATGAAAATTATTTTAGATTTTTAAGTTCAAGAATGACATTTTTTTTTAATATATTTTACTATTTTAATAGGCTTGTATTTTGTATCCTTCCTATCTTGGTTTTGGATTATGCTCAAGAAAAAAATTAATGAACCATGTTTTGACAATTGTGCATAGAGTTATTGCTATAAACTATAATTAAATGTCTTTTAAAAGCTATGTTTCAAAAAATCTCCTAAATGTCTTTGTGAAATATGTTTCAAAAAATATCCAAAAATCTCCTAAATGTCTTTGTCAAATATGTTTCAAAAAATATCCTAAAGGTACGATCAAATTGGATTTTATTGTTATTAAATAATAACTTTAAAGAATAATATAATAAATTTATTATACAATTTTGTAATGAATTTAAAGTGATTTAAATATTAATTAAAAATAATTTTTATGCATTAAAATATATTGATGATGATGACTAATGTCTATTGAGAGGGACTGGTCTATTGGACCTTAAGAAGATAAAAGATTACTTGCAATTCTTTAAAAAAAAATTATGTTCTCGAAAACCATTAAAAGAAGGAAAAGCATTAAGAGAAGCTTTTCAAGATCACCATAGTTTTGTTGAGTTAAAAGGTTAGGAAGGTTGGTAGTGTGACATATATTTTGAAATTGAGATCTAATCCTAGGTATAGGCTAGACAATCTAAAAGAAAATGGTTTTCATCTTCAACTTTCTCAATGTTAGAAAGGTGGCATACTCTTTCATCCCAAGGATTTTTAGGAATTGACCAATGCCTAGTTTCACTATGGAGCTCGTGAGAATTTGTTCTTATCTTAACAATGCTTATTTTTTTCTTTACAGTTGTCAAAACTGAGAAATAATTTTGATCTTCTAGATTAGGGTTGATTACATCTTTATAATACCTTAATTTTATTTTTTCCTCTAACTATTTATCACACCACATTTTCTCCTTAAATTTTGATTTGATGATACTTTTAATAGTATTCTTATTTTGAAAAATGGTATCTTTCATGATTCCCCAATAGTTTATCCAAGACTGGGCATCCTTATGCCATCCTCGCTTGAGTCGATGGTGGTTGCTACTGTATTTTGAAGAAATTTTACGAAGCCTCTTGTCTTCTATGTTGTTTAACTTGTTCTTGTACATTAGATATCTAGTCATAACTATCCTCTCAATGGAGGAGAGGCTTGTGTCTAAGAGGAGGATCGGATAGGACATATTTTCTTTAATTTTGAGATTATATTTTATAAAATTCTTATGTATTTTCTCTATCTTTCTCCAAAATTCACGACATCCCACATCCATAAAGAATAACAGGTGTAACAAGAGTCTCAAAGAGGAGTTTCTTCTACAAGGTTATAAAGTCTAAAGAGTTGGTCTGGGGGAGCAGGGGCAAGCTTATCCAAAGAACGGCCTGCCTGATCGATGAAATTATGAAGTTCTAACGCGCAATCTGGATCGATCATTCATTACGATATCGTCCAATTTGTTTCCATAGCACGAAGAATGAATCAACGAGAGATTGTCGAGTGCATAATTACATATATAAATCATAACCAAATTATAGTATAACTAAGTGTCTTTTCAATTATGTTTCAAAAAATCTCATAAAAATAGTATAAGGTCGGATTGTCTTATTGTTGGATAAGTGTTCTAAAAAAATAGTATAATAAATTTATTATATAAAATTATTTGTCTCATATATATAATAATAATAATAATAATAATCTATTTTTAAGGTCATGGCCAAGCCACATCAAATTGGTGTATAAGACTTTCCTGTTTGTGGGACAAAGGATTCTTCTCCGCCCAACGATTTGATTAGTAAAATCTACAGAAGTATACATACCCTACCCCTTTGGATTTTAACTATTATAATAATATTATATATAAAATTATTTGTTATATATATATATATATATATATATATATATATATAATATTATAATAAATTTAAAATGGTTTAAATATCAATTAAGGATAAGATTTCAAACATTAAAATGAAGAGATATTTTTTGATGTAAAATAATTTATATTAAGATAAAGAAATTAAAATGAAAATATAATTACAAATCATTTATAGACATTACAATGAAGACATGTCTTTTGAAATGTGATTTATAAAATATGTTGATATACGATTTATAAAAGACTTTGAGTTTATAGTGTGTATAACCAATCATTTATGAATTAGGTAAATCTATTATCAAAAAATTCAAACAATGCATATTGTATTATTGTTGGGTAAGTAATTTTAAAAATAGTATAATGAATTTATTATGTGAAATTATTTGTCTCATATGTGAAATATTATAATGTATTTAAAATAGTTTAAATATTAATTAAAAATAAAATTTGATGTATTAAAATAAAGAGACATATTTTGGTATAAAATAATTTATATTATAGTAAATAAATTAAAGGGAAAGTATAATTATAAATAATTTGTTGAGCATTACAATGAAGAGATATATTTTGGTAGGTGATTTATAAAATACTTTTAGTGGGCATATATTTTGATATGTGATTTATAAAAGTCTTTGAATTTATGGTGTGTATAACTAATCATTAATGAATTGTGTAAATCTACTATAGAAAAAGTGAAACAATGTTCAAAGATAGTCTTTGTAAGGGGGAAGTTTTTGCAATATAATACTAGTGTTTTGATTTTAATATGCAAGATAGATTCGTTGGAGTATATCTCTAATTCATTCACACATTCTTTGAGAAGGAGATATATAATTTTTTAAGATATTAAGATAAAGTAAAAGTTAAAAAAAAAGTTATTTTAAATTTAAATTATTATATGAATTATTAGTAAATATTATATTTTTTGATATTATTATTAATAAAATAAGTAAATTTTATAATCATATTATTTTTTCTTTCCATCGTTCATAAAGATTACCTAAAATTTATGTTAAATTTACTCGTATACAATGACAATGATTGAATCAGAAAACTTTGCTCATGTCAATTCATATATAATAGCCAAACCACAATTCGTTATTAGCGATTTCATATTTTTTATTCTCATTTCAATCAATTTTGAAATCAAACTAGATTATGTTATGATGTAATGTTTTTCAAACCATAAATTAGTCGTGTTTATTAGTGTAATTTATTCTTGATATTTTTTATATTTGTAAATTGTAGTAAAGATCAAACTTACTTATAATATAAGTCTATACTTTTAATTTATAAATAGTTTAACTTTTACTCATATTTATTTTAATAAGTATATTTGTTCTTCACATAATTTTGAATTTTAAAATATTGTAAAATAAATTTGTTATAAATTATTTAAATGTTATGGAATTTAAATTTGTTATAAATATTTAAATGCTATGGAATTTAAATTTAGGTGATTAAAAAATGTGATTAAATAGTTTAATATTTCATTATATATTTAATGATATTCTTATTAAACTTTGATTATAAAATTGATTTTTTTAATTGTTTACAAAAATATTAGATTAAATCTTTATAATGACAAATTTAATGTGTATTATAATATTAAGTTTATTTGTCCATTTAAAAAATCATTAATTTAAAAAATCATTAATTTAAAAAATATAATTTAAAAATTATTTAAATCATTATCACCAAAATATGTTTTGTAATTCCTTTTAAAATATAAAGTTTTATAGTTTATATACACATTTAAAAGATATGTTCATGAACAATTTATTTATTAAATATAACAACTAAATCAAGAATGCATAATTATTTCCCCCCGAATGTGGTGCCACGTCGGGAAGGCAGTACACGTAGACATACGTTGGGTTGTGCCATAAATATCAGTCACCGACCACCATCCCTTCACCATTAAAATGGGATCGAGCCTGTGCAGGCATTACCAGCGGACGAGGCCCCTCGAGCGAGTGAACAGGACGACTCACCAGTGCACTAGGAGCTCAACCTTAATGGCTAGGGCAGTCACCGTCCTTCTCATTCTAATCAACCGCCTCGACAGCACTGAAAGGCATTCAAATTTTGCAGAGCCGAACACAGAGCCATTGGAGACCTTGAGCAGGGTTTGCCTCCCACTGGGAATCTCGGACATAACCAGGTTCCTCAACATGCCTAGGGCACGAGGAAAGCCTCGTAGAGGCACAGCTTGGCACACCTTTGAATCACGCAGGCAAAGGCAGAAGAAATTCGAAAAGGCGATTGCTTTGGTGTCCACTCGGAGAACCAGGAAGCTCGGGAGACCTCGAATGCCTCCCATGGCGTACGTGGAGGAGATTACTCTGGACGAGGTCATGCAGAATTATCCTACGCTCTCCCCTTTTATAGTCTCGGATAATTGGAATCCTCATATCGATTTTGGCAATGAAGCCAAAGCTCTGGCTATAGACATCTCGCATGGCCACAGAGCAAACCACCCGACAGAGGAATTCACCACCTACTATATTGAGGAAGAAGTACCGTGCAGTGCAGATGCAAAGGCTGACCCACCCAGTGGTGCACCTCCTGAGGAAGCGACGCATTCGGACAAGCGGGAGACACACCAAGTCAGAAATGCAAATGATGGCAAGGGAGACAATTATGCCCAGTGGACTTTTCCCATTGCCTTTGTTCAAGGAAAATGGCAGGACCAACCTCCATTCAACAACTCGGGGTACCTAGAACTAATCTTCGAAACGAGAAGCATGGTGGATGATCAGATCTTCTAGACCATTCAAATCAATCAATGACTTGATATGTTGTACATTGCACACTCCAGGATCCCCCCAAGAAGGCAGTGCCCTACGTGCGTGTAGGCTTATGCAATTCCTACAGGATGGCGAAAGCAAGAGGAAGAGGAAGCGACGACTAATTAAAAGGTCTTGTGATGTCCATAGTTAGTAGTCTCCTTTTGTTTCAGTACAAAGCTTTAGCTCAGTTAGCATATAACATTGCTGCAAGTAGGATGTTAGAGAATAAACTGAATCTAATGATTATGCATCCTGGTTTCCCTTGGGTAGGATGACACTCTGTTAAATTTTGTCTGTTGGAACAAAAATGGCATAGAATGCACAGTTGTCTCGATTTCCTTTTTCAGGCGGGACAGCTGGCACTTCAACCAGACTCTGTAACTCTACGAATTTAATACAAACAAGATCCTCCATTTTTTACTTAAAAAAAAGAAAGAAAGCATAATTATTTCAAATAAAATACTAGGAAGTGCTAGATATTAGGTTTCTTTGCAATTTCTGAGTGATGTATTGATTTCATTTTTATTATATAAATGTCATTTTCTGATATAATAATTGTATTTTTTATTATCATATATATAT
>JASDQU010439555.1:35646-46772 GCA_032191745.1 Picea mariana
CGCTTGGCTTCCAGTGGTATTTTATCCAGTTGCGCAAAGTTTTTCTATGGGCCATAGGCCCATGAACTTGCAGATCAGTGCATGCATCTTCATCTAATCCCGGAAGAGTTGCATTTGGGGGTCTTCCAGTATAAACCTAGGTATCAATGTTGTTTTAGGTTTACATGGGTTGCTCCCATCTACCCCACTAGGGTTCATAGCTTCTTACACACTGCTCTGGGCTTCTCTGGCTTCTTCCCCCACACAATTACTTTTTTCTTGGTTTCCCTCTTGATTCTTTTTCGATCCTGATCCTGAGGTTCCTATCAAAGGTTCTTTGAAACCAATGCCTCATGGGCCTTCCCCTCTATCCACCACTACCTACTTGTAGGAGGGGGTTCCATTCCTTCCCCCTTTGGTAACCATGCTGGCCACTGCAGAAACCGTGACTGTTAAACCTTAGTTTGAATTTTCCTCTAGCGTATTTCAGACCTCCTCCTGCTTCCAAGATATGATAAACTGATTTTGAAGTTGTTATTAATATTGAAGAAATGTGTTCTCTAAAAAAAAGAAAGGAAACGGGAAGATCCTAAAATATCATTTAAATATGGGAGGACTTCAATACACAAATGTATATATTCTATAATAGGTTATCATGTTTTCATGGTGTTTTGAATTCAAAGGAGACACACCATATGCAGGGAAGGTAGTAGTACATTCCAATTAACTTGACTAAATAGTCATGTTGTATCTAAGGCTTATAAAAGTTCAATTCAACTATTTGGGAGTGAATCAAAAAAATTATATTTACTCGTCACAAAATATGTTGAAATGTTGAAATCATGCTCGATGTTGAGAAATCTAAAAAAAATGGTGTCATGAAAACTATGTGTTTTTTCGCTATAAAATATTTATCTCTAGGATTCTATAGACATATATGACTTGCATAGGTACAAGGGAAAACAAAACATGCCTCTAATCAATGAATATTCTTCATATTCTAATATTACATAGAGAGAAATATTTTTTACTTGTAGCTAAATATGTTTATTGGAAAAAAATGATAGCAAAAATTTGTTTGAGTCTCTTTTATTCTATATTGGTGGATGAAAGAACACATAAATAAATGGAGAAACAACTTATTGTATATATTACATATCTAATGGATGGAGGAAGAAGACCACATGCAAAAAAAAAAAAAAAAAACATCTTCTAAAAATGAAGGAAGTATCACACAATCAATGTATGAATCCCTATCAAGATTACTATCTAAAATGGATTTATCAAAATATAAAAGGGAATGATTTGTGTTATAAGGAGCTTCATGTATGAGAGGTACTTGTGAATATTTCATTCTAATTTTCTTCATGAAGTTCTTCATTTGTTATGAATTCACCGTGAGGTACTATCTGTAGTAGATGCTTCAAAGTATTCTCTCGATCTTAATTATATTGATAAGTTGGCCAATACAGTACATTATTGGTTGTGAAAATATACAAAGAGGCATGGGGAACTTAAATGTTTAATGATCTTATTTCAAATTGATATGTTACAAGCACTTTAAATTTATCCAATCTGATGGCTTTCTAGGGAATTGGTGATGAACAAGCCTATCAAAATTATGCCAGCATTACTATAAGAATGAAAACATGATAATACAAAGATGTATGAAATGGGAACACCATTTGAAGTTTAGTCTTGTATTCGTTTGCTGGTAGATTTTCTAATTGAATTAAATAAGTTAAGTGAATGGTTTCAAGAGGAACACTTTGATAACATCTATTTGCATGCAAATATATTTTCTTATTAAACTTATTCATAGAATATTCTTGCGAGATATGTTTGGAGTAGGTTATCAACATGTTTCAAAACATGGAAAGTTTGAGTTTATTGATAATATGGGTGCTTCATATGTGCATATATTAAGATTTGAACTTACAACTAATTCAATTAGGTTAGGGACTATGAAAGATTGCGTTCACTTGGGTAACACATTTTTCAAAAAGTTGAGTAATTGTCTCAATCACAAGTTTACATATTTTCTAGTATTCAATGCAATAAATTTATTCAATCCTCACTATTATTCAATCATCGCTGTCACTTTTAAAAAAAGAATGAAAAATACTCTAAAAGAAAATGATGGTTGAGATGCTTGTGAGAAAAAAATCATATTGGAGGCTCACCAATAATTGATAAAGAAAAATATGAAGGTGAAATGGAATGTTTTACTATTACTCTACATGGGAATAATGTGGAGGACAAGCTAACTGGTGTGATTCTTATCCAAATTTCATGAAATTGTGGTAATTTGTTCTTACTCTTTGTGCTAGCACTACTAGTTATGAAAGAAGATTTTTGAGGATTCTATAAGTTGAATTGTATGGAAAATGATTTTAGATCTAGATGTGGGTATTTGAATGAGTTAGATTTGGACACAGTTTGTGAAACTTGGAATGGAAATAAGACAACATGGCCTCCTTCACTAGGTGGACAAAGTTAAAATGTCATAATATTTTATTCAATTTTGTAATGTCCAATATTTTGAATAATGCATTTAAATGTGTATTTTATTTCACTATGTAAAAAATCATGATTAAATGTATAACACAAATTGAAGTCATGCCAAATTAATTGAATTTATTTCAATGAATAAGGAGTTATGTCTCAAGATTGATAATTTAAGAGTTAGATTCTTCACAATTAATGGGTTGTGAAATAATCATTTAATGCATCAAGTTTTAAGTTATTTTTCATTTTTATATAAAATGAATAGTTTATTTTAACCTGTCAACATAGAAAGGTTAAAACTAAGTTAATCCTTCAAATTGGAATATAAATTTTTATTCAAATTGGATCCCTGTATATGATTATGTTAAATATATATAACTATAAAAAAAATAAAGAATTGACCTAGCAAATTTATTTATCGTAATAAAATAATAAATTAATGAATAAATATTACCTATGTGTTAATTATTAATAAATATAAGTTAGGTTCAAAGAAAACAATACTAAGATCTCATCCATAATGATGATGATGATTAACGTGTATTGAGACTCAATTGGTCTATCAAACCTTAAGAGGGTAAGAGATTACTTGCATTGTTTTAAAAAAATGTTTCTATGCTCGAAAAACATTAAGAGAAGCTTTCCAATATCACCATAGTTTTGTTGAGTTATAATATTAGGAAGGTTGGTAGTTGAGTTATAATATTATGAAGGTTGATAGTGTGACAAATATTTTGAAATTAAAATTTAATATGGATATAAGCTGGACAATTTAAAAGAAAATGCTTTTCATCTTCAACCTTCTGCAAAATAATATCTTCCATAATATAAAAAATAAATTTAATTACAAAACTTGCAACTTAGACGATAAACTCCTTTAAGGATTCAACGTGACCCATGAGATTTACATAAAACATGCATTATCGCATGTGTTAATGAATGAGTATATTAACGTTGTTACTACCAAATGGAAGGCGCACTTCACAACTAGGATACCCTTTTGATTTGGAATAGTACAGCATGCGAAGGCCTCCAAAACCCAATTATTGAATCATTTTCAAATGATACTACACTCCATCCATGGATTAAGAGCACGTCACATTAGAGTTTGGGAGTAGATGAAGCCGCATCCGCATCCCTCTAAGTATAGGTAGTATGCTAGGGTTTGGAAATAAAAACGACATTGTGGCGTAAAATATGTTCAAGAGGTGAAAAAAAAAAGATGACTTTAATTAGATTGGGGTATACGTAGGGTACACATATGGGAATACTTTTCTCCTTCAACGAGCTATGTTATAGGTGAAGATTGAAATGGATATCAAAATGAAATTATCTCTATCATCATGGGTGCTTCAACATAGTCTTTGATTGGTTCATTGACTACTAAATAAAACATACCTCCACTCTAGCTTTCCTTTCACATGCATTTTTTTCTATGACCAATTCTTCTAAATTAGTTACCAAAACACATACCCAAGTTGTCGGTGGACTTCAAGACTCAACTCGATGGAGGGGTAAGGGTAAGGGTATTTCGGGTAACCGATAGGGATACTATTTTCTCAATGCCAAACACTCATAGTTTTGATGAGCTACTTATGACTAACCTATAACATAGACTTAAATTTTTATGCTTAGCCTTGGAGGGGTAAGGGTAAGGGAATTTTGGGTAACCAATAAGGATACTATCTTTTCAATGCCAAACACCCATAGCTTTGATGAGCTACTTATGACTAACCTATAACATAGACTTAAATTTTTATGCTTAGCCTTGCTACATGAACATATTGTATTTTTTCATGTGTTTGCACGTATAATATGTAAATGTTCATTTTCAAATCCAAATTAACACTGACAATACCCGTTTATGTCCAAGATTTATATAGAAGTGGGCATTGAAGAAAAGTTTATGTAGAATATATAAAAAAATATTGTCTTATTGGAGAGGGTGGATAGATGATATATAGCAGTGGGCATTGAAGAAAAGGTTATGTAGAATATATAATGATTATTGGAGAGGGTGGATAGATGATTATTGCATGCTTAATGTGTTTCTGTAAAATTTTGATGACATCTCATAACTTTTAATGTTCGTAACCAAATAGTTTTAAATAATCATTGATCGTTGTAGTAGTTTTTTTTCCTTTTTCATGGATGGAATGTTACTTTTCATTCTTAAACTTGTAGAGTTAGAACTTGGTTGATAGAGGAGCAATAAATAAGCTAGTTGGAGACACGAAAAGGAAAAAGGAGATTGGAAGTAATTTGGAAATATTAATAATTTTATGATGTTTATGAATAATCGACTTTAAATATTCAGCCAATTTTGGGGAAACCACCTATGCCTAATTATATTCTCTTTGCTAGTCACACCATGTTTTTTCTCAAGTTTTTCAACTATATTTTTTGAAAATATTTCAAGTGCAGTGACTCATTTTTTATTGGTGCTGTTTAAAGATTCTACATTTTGGCTTTTTTTTTATCGGAATCACAGATATAAATTTGGGTAAAATTATAATTTTATATTGTTTAAATTGCATTTGTGAATGCACTAATGGATTCAACATCCTTAAAACTCCTCGAGGCACTCATATTATACAAATTTAATCACTCAAATCTGTAGTTCCAACAATTTCTAGCTTTCAATCAAAATTGATCTAAAGATATGGTGGGAAAAGACTCAAATCCTAGAACATTAAGACTAAGCATTTTTTATTAAGGAATTTTTTCTCCAAAAATGGGTCTCCTAATGAATAAGCCATGTGTGCCACATCAAGTCCATGTATGTCAAATCACAATGCGATATAAGATAGGCTAATTTAGAAATATTAGATGAGAGTTAAAAATAATAATGAAAAGTTTATATTCTTGTCTATATACAATAAATGATAATAAATATCATACAATAAATAATTAAGATAGGCTAATCTAGAATTACTAGATGAGAGTTAAAAATAATAATGAAACAATTATATTCTTGTGCATATACAATAAATGATAATAAATATCATACAATAAATAATTACTATAAATATAAAATATGAAAATAGAATAAATAATATATTATTAATATAGTTGTAGTTTAACTGTTCGAAGTTTTGGCCCTTTTTTCAGGGATATTTTTTTATTTAATTTTGCCCAAAATCCAATGAGAAATTGTTGGATCTACATATTTGAGTGGTTAATTCTATATAATCTGAGTGTCCCATGGGTTTTTTAGCACACTAATTCCATTTCTAGATTCATAAATACAATTTAAACAAGAGAAAATTTGTGATTTCATGCAGATTTATGTCGTCGAATTCCAATGAAAAGGGAACGCAAGGGGAACATAGAATAGTTAGACAATGACATTAATATATGATAATAAAATACAATAATATTTTATAATATAGTGATAATATAATAATGTATTTTTTCCAAGTTACAAAGCCCTAGTAAAACCCATTACAATGATATACTCGTTTCAAATTGCAGTGCATCTTATGGACAATCCAGACTGGTTCTCTCTCATCGGACTCCAACAGTTCTGCATAATTCGTTAATTGAACCCGAATTAAAATTAAAAGAAAAAGTTCTAAATTACCTCAAACAAGTGCAAGCTCTTTTCCTTTGTTATGCAACCCTACGCTAAAACCACCGCCTTAAATGTGGAGGTACGCGATCAATCTGGATCGTTGGTCAACGATAAAAAATAATGGGGCGATATAATGTCTACCATTGATCTGGATATCATATTATTTCTAGGCTTTTGATTGTTATTAATCAAAACTTAATACAAATTGTGGGCCACCACAGAACCTCACGTCAGCCCGACGTATATCAACATCGGGATGTCAATACTTTTTACAACCTCCAACACCAAAAATTTTCAATGGCCATGTTCCTCTATGACGAGGGGTGCGATCTACAGATTCAAAGATTTAATCTCAATTGTCCAACCCTTCCTATGTGGTCCACGGTGGAAGTGCATGTGGAACCATGCTGAAGTGCATGTGGAACCACGTAGACGAGTAAATGGATACCGCGTATTTCAGGTCAATGTGTCATGGGGTCTTGGACCTCCTTGTGTTAAAATACTCATACCTTGTTGATACGTGCTAATCCTATACTGTCAATCTACCACTCTAATCAACAGTTAGATATTGACGTATGGATCACATTTTATATTTCAGTGATGTGGTTTAAAATAGGATCACTGTCTATCCTATCGTGATAAGCGGTGAACCGTTATCCTCCTTATAATGATTCTCCTCTCCATTCCACTTATGCCACACGTGTCAAACCTTGGGACTTTGGTATTTCGGGCCTATTCAAGAAAAAAGAAAACGTTGATGCACCGAAATGCTATCGATCATTGATCGAATCCTCTCGATTTGATCCTGGCCCTACACACCTTAAAACATGAATACATAGGGATTTAGAGAGGGCTTTGGTTCATATATGGAATACCTCTATGTGTGATCCTTTTTCCTGCATTCATAAAACAATTCACCACTTACATGCAACCACAATTATCAAAACAATTTATACTTAGAATTCACCCAATTGTACAAAGGCGTAATTCTCCAAAACAATATTTTATTCACATATGAAGGAATATATTTACAACATGAAGCTCGATTCCTTCTAGCTTCTTGCACACTTCATGTGTTCACTATGTACTCATCTCACACAGTCACACCCCCTCTAGTCTCTCCTATAAAACCTTTAATACTTTAAGGACCATATCAATTCAATCCATAGAGATAGGATTGGATCTGACCAAAATTACACAAAAAATCTATTTAGCCTATAACAACCTGATTATGGTCCTAAAATATAGGATCAAATAAAAAAATAATTCATAATTTATTCAACTCTTCCACCTACTATTACATTCGTGGAAAAACTTTCTTCTTAACGAACACCCTAGACTATTAAAAAATAATTAAAAACAATTACAAGGAGGAAATCAACTTCCTCTCAGAAAGTTTTGAAGACGTTAGAGGTTAAATATTAGATTGTTGTAGAAGATGCTCCTGCATCAGAATCTTGAGGAAGAAAAGATTTTTTCTTGGGCTTGCTACAGTAGTTTTTCAATACTTGTACCATACTTAGACATTTATGTTGTTGTCATCCACATGGCATCTTCAAGTGGTTTTCCCTTCCACTTGATCAAGTACTAAAAGTAGTCTTTACCCCTTGTCTTCTTTACTACCTTTTGGTTTAAAATAGATTCAATCTTCTTCTATTGTGCTATAGGTAGTTTTTTCTCTCAGTCATTACATTGAATGTTGTCGCTATCAGGTGTGTCTGTGAAATTGTCTACTGGTTCCTTGAAACGGTATAAATATGATACATTAAAGATCAGAGAAATTTGAAGGTTACTTGGAAAGTCTATTTCATAAGCATTTGAGGAAAATTTTCTTAACACTGAACATGGTCTGATATTTTTAAGTTTTCATTTGTTATATTCCCCCCTAGGAAACCTTACCTTTCTGAGGTGTTCCATGACCAAGTCTACAACTTCAAAATACAGTTGTCTTCTCTTCAAATTTTCCTTATGTTTTTACTTGTTGTTGTTGTCATGTAGTTGTTGCTTGACCCTTTCATGTAATTCCTGAATGCTTGTTGCAAATTCTTCACCATCAACACTTATATTCCTTGTTTTCCTAGATTCCTTAACTCATAAATTCCTTTAGGATGAAATCCATACAAAATATGAAATGGACTTAATTTTGTGCTTCAATTAGGTGATTCATTATATTCAAACTCTGCTTGTGCAAGTACCTCATCCCACTGTTTGGGATGCTCACTTACCAAACATCTCAAAATGTTTCCCAAACCTGATCTATTTACCACCTTTGTTTCTCCATTAGTTTGTGGGTGGTATGTTGAACTAAAGTTTGATATTTGTCCCTAACATTTTCCATAAGGTTCTCAAAAAATGACCCACAAATTTTGTGTCTCTATTAAAAACGATACTCTTTGGAAATCCATGCAACCTAACAACTTCCTTAAAGAACAAATTTGCAATGTGAGTTGCATCATTGGTCTTATTACAAGCTATAAAGTCTGCCATTTTTTATAATCTACCAACAACCACATAAGTTGAATCATTACCTTACTGATATCTTGGCAATCCTAACACAAATTTCATACTTACAGAATCCCATGGTTGGTCTGGTATTGTTATGGTTGATACAATCCATTATTTTGTCTCCTTCCTTTTGCATACTGAAAAACCCTGCATCTTTCAACAAATTTCTTGACATTAGTTTGCATATTTGGAAAGAAATAAAACTTACTTAATTTAGCAAATATTTTTCCATGTCCAAAATGTCCTGCTTATCCACCACTCTGTTTTTCCTCTCATTGAACATCTTGGAATGCATAATTTGTTGCCTTTAAATAATAAACCTTCTTGAATAATGTAATCTAACCATGCAATTTTTTCTTTGTTTAATAGATTTTCATAGATTGCATAAACATCTTTAAAATACACATCATCTTTATACATTTCTTTCAACTCATCAAATAAATGGAGCATACTGCTTCTAAATCTAGTATGATTTGATGAGATGTAATGGGTCTTATGTTTACCAAAGGAGTTGGTTCCCTAATGTGTGTTTTGTACATTTTCTTATGTTGTAATTGATTTCTAGAAGTAAGATATAGGATAGGGTTTATTAATGAATGTGAGATTGATTTGTAAATGTTCTTGAATGTATGAGAATATGAGTGGGAGAGATCTTAGGGTAGTTAGATTTCATGAGGACTTGAGTTGTGAAGATCCTAGAATTAGGGTTTTGTTAGAGGATTTTGGGGATCCAAGAGGATCCTTAGGGTGAATATAGTGGATCTTAACTGATTTCATTTCAAAAAACTTTTTGTATAAATGGAAAAGCCCAAGAAGCATAAGGGTTAGAGAAGGTAGGAGCATTTGGAGTGTGTAAAAGTCCAACATGGACACAAGTATAGAGAGGACAACTATATGTGAACCGGGCCTAAGAATACACACAGATATTCTATGCAAACCATATACAGTTAATATACAATTGTGTTAATGGAGAAAACACTCTATCTCGACTGTTCTGAATTCAAGAATTGTGTAAACCTTTGGCCATAATATTGTGTGTGGTTTAATCTCTATATGTTGAGATTATGAATTTGTAGAGTTAGTTGGATGTAGGTTGAAGCTTATTATATTTCTGAATTGAACGATATATAAGCCCCTGTAAATTGAAGATAATTGTGCAGGAAACAATTTTATTAAAGATTGAACCCGAGAGGGAAAGAGTCCAACTGTGAAGACTCTCTGGAAAGGATTAATATGTTACAACCACGAAGTTAATGTAGTGATCATTCACCATTGAAAGGGTCAATGATCCTAGTTTCGTTGTGGGTATAGCAAAGAGTTACAGTAACCCTCCGATCAAGTAAGGAAGCTTTAGGAGTCGTCGGATTAAAAGAAGATAAGGAGTACAGTCCAGAGTCGACCTGGAGTGTCCAATCTAGGAAGGTGAGGATCGACGTCTATCAAGTGAATTCGCATATTGAAATGCATTATGGTTAATTTGAAAACTACCTTGCGAATAATTCACAACCGTTGGATTGTGGTCATTAATGAAGGATAGCATTGGATCTTGTAAAAGTAGAGGCATTAATTTAAGCCGTAGGATAAAGATTCTAAGAAATGAATATTTTTTTGGGATATTTACTTGAAATTTGGTTGGAATTTTAAATTTAAATAAATATTTTTATATAATCCGAGTATTTCTGGAGTTTTTCAGCATGTTGAATCCATTTCTATATTTAAAAATAAATTTTAAACAATCAAAAATAATGATTTATGTAAATTTATATCATCTAACAATTAAAAAAACCATTTCGTAGAACAACTAACCAACGCCTTTATTTAATTTTTATGGTGTAATATTTAGCGCCTATTCATCAAGGTAGAGGTCACCATAATTCGCCCTATGAGATATAGGGGCTATGCAGAGAGGATCCCATCTGCGTTTAATTGCAGAGATACCACAGTAGCTTGAAAGTCAATGATTAAGGAGAATTTGAGCTTGGAATTCGGTTCTTATGGAGGATCGAAGACTGTAGGAAGGAATGAGAGAGACTGTTAGAGGAATCGATTCATTTAATGTGATCGATTAAGGAAGAAAACTTGGTATAAATTTGTCAAGGATAGAGATACCAAGAAATTTAGTTTTAATCTCTTCATAGACTATTAGGAGTGATCCAAATTGCTCAGAGCAGAAAGCATAAAGACAGATAAGGCTATTGTAGATTATGAAAAGGAAGTTATATTAAGGTTCAAGCCACGTAACTGTCATTGTGGTTGCAGAGCCTGAAGGATGTTAAGAAACCTTTGAGAACAGTGGTGCTTGGACAATTAGGACATTGAAGCTGCCTAAGTTTGATGAAATTGGAGATACATGTAGGGTGTCTCTATCAAGTGGTATCAGAGCATTAGAATGTTCATTGGGAAGATCAAAGAAATATTGACACATCCAATACTTCCAGTGGTTTAATGACCAAGGCATGGTCAAGTTCGAGAAACTGGAGTTGTCTTTTGTAAAACGTTGATTGTTAAGCTGTCCCGCAAGAAAATGTTATTTTTTTTTTTCATGTTAAAGTCGTAATGA
>JASDQU010439555.1:65275-78535 GCA_032191745.1 Picea mariana
GGAGACTCACCACCATAAGGAATCTCACTCCCCAAAGAGATTCACCCATTTCCATAAAGAATCTCACCCTCCAAGGAGATTCCATAAGTTTCAAAAAGCTCAAAGAAGAGCAAAATATTTCTCCTCTTATAAATATTATCATTGCAATAGGATGGGAATTATTGCTAAGAATTGTCCTACTAGAAGGGAAGAATACAAGAAGAGAAATAACAAAATACACCATGCCCGTGCAATTGAATATGATGAGCCACCCACAAAGTTGACTAAAGAAGAGATTGAAGACTATGTATTCTTTTCCGCCCTCTCAGGATCTATGTCACCTGGAGAGGACACTTGGCTCATAGACAATGGTGCATCTAAGCACATGACAGGTGAGAGATACATTCTCTCTATCCTTACAGAAAAGAACTTTCCCCAGAAAGTTACACTCAAAGATGATTACCAGTATCCTATCAAAGGAGTGGGAGAATCCACTTACAAACTTGATTCAGGAACCCCAATGAAGATGAAGGATGTACTATATGTACTAGGTTTGATAAGAACTTACTTTCTATCTCAACTTTAGATAAGAAAGGTTTCAGGCTTTCATTCATAGATGGTGAAGTTCTTATATGTCCTAAAGGAAAAACCATAGAATATGCAATTGTTTTTGGAAAAGAAGAAGGTGGCCTGTGTAAGTTAAAAGGTCACTCACATGTAGCCTTGACTCACTCCACTGAGAGTCCTTGTGAACTTTGGCATAGAAGACTAGCTCACATCAACTACAAAGCCTTACCATATGCAATCAAGGTATTTATAGGTCTACCAGAATTAAAGATTGATCATGAAGGTGTGTGCAAGGGATGTGCACAAGGAAAGAACATAAAGAATCCTTTCCCGAAGAGAGACAGTAAAGAAGAAGGAATCTTGGAGCTCATCCACTCAGATGTATGTGGCCCAATCCCATCAACCTCTCTTAGTGGGTATGTATACTATGTGTCATTTATTGATGATTATTCTCGCAAGACTTGGGTTTACTTCTTGAATCAAAAGATGAAGTGTTTGGAAAATTCAAGGAATTCAAAGCCTTGATAGAGAATCTCTCTGAAAGAAAAATCAAGATATTCAGGTCAGATAATGGAGGAGAATACACCTCAAAAAAATTTGTAAGGTTTTTCAAAGATGTTGGGATTAAGAGGGAGCTCACCACTCCCTACAATCCTCAACAAAATGGTGTAGCAGAAATAAAAAATAGAACTATAATGGAAGCAGTGAAGACTATGATCCATGATCAAGAACTTCCAATGCACCAGCAAGAACAACAGTGTATGTCCAAAACAGATTATCCCATAGTGCACTTGGATTCAAAACCCTAGAAGAAATGTTCTCCGAAAAGAAGCTAGAAGTAAGCCATCTCAAGATATTTGGTTGTCCAATGTTTGTACACATTCTGAAAGAAAGGAGAACCAAGATGGACCCTTCAGGAAAGAAGGGAATATTTTTTGGATACCGTGAGGTCTCTAAGGCCTTCAGAATTTCCATACCAAGTTACCATCATATTGATATCAACAGAGATGTAATCTTTGATGAAGATACAACACTCACAAAATCAAGGAAATGCCAGCTTGAAGAAGTATATGAAGAAGAGCATGTAGCTCTCAGAGTTGCAGAACCAGTGAGGGAAGTTACAAATACCCTTGATGATAAGATTCCAAAAGATCATGATATGAAAAAATCTCAATAAGCTCCCCAAATGATGATCTCTCACAAGAGAAAGCCAGCTTGGGAAAGGGAACATATTCAATATGGAGAGAAGTATGGTTCCCCAGAAGGAACCATGAGACAAATAAAGAAACCTAAGCCATTCTCCAGTTATATGGCTTTGATGTGTGATCTCATAGAAAATGAGCCTACTTTCTTTGAAAAATCCATTCAGAAGAAAGAATGGGAAGATGTCATGACAAAAGAATACCAATCCATTATAAAAATGATGTATGGGAAATAGTTCCAAGACTAAAGAACAAAGATGTGGTATCTTCCAAATGGTTATACAAGATAAAACATGTTGCAAATGGAAGTATTGAAAAACATAAAGCAAGATTTGTAGCTCGTGGATTTTCTCAAAAGGAAGGCATTGATTATGAAGAGATGTTTTCTCCTGTAGCCAGATACACTTCTATCAGAACCATCATAGCTCTTGCATCCAAGATGAAGTAGAAGTTACACCAGATGGATGTGAAAACAACCTTCTTAAATCGTGTTATTGAAGAAGAAGTGCATATATAACAACCTCAAGGGTTTGACGTTGAATATAGAAATAATCATGTCTGTAGGTTTAAGAAGGCTATGTACGAGTTGAAGCAAGCTCTTAGAGCTTGGTATGGCAGAATTGACAGTTTCCTGACAAGCTTGGGCTTTACCAAAAGTAAAGATGATTCTAACCTTTACTTCAAGGTTATGAATGATGAGCCAGTTATATTGTTGTTGTATGTGGATGACTTATTCTTAACTAGAGAAGAAAAGCTCATCACTGATTTTAAGAAGAAGCTCACTGAAAAATTTGATATGAAAGACCTAGGCCTGATGCACTATTTCTTAGGTCTCAAAGTTTGGTAGAGCCCAGAGAAGATCTTACTTAACCAAGGGAAGTATGCAGTTGAAACACTGAAGAGGTTTGATATGTTGGAATGTAAAGCCATGAACACACCCATGGAAACAAAGTTGAAGCTCCTGGTTGATACTTTGTCAGAATTGGTTGATGCTACATTGTACAGACATATCATTGGATCGTTGATGTATCTGATGAATACCAGGCCATATATATGTTTTGTTGTGAACACCTTGAGTCAGTATTTGGTAGATCCTAGACATGTTCACCTTGTTGTTGCAAAACATGTGATGAGATACCTTAAGGGTACGTTGGACTTTGGTCTCTGTTATAATGGAGATCATGACTTCGGACTGGTTGGTTATACTAATCCAGATTGGGTTGGAAGTGTTTCTGATAGAAATATCACTTCAGGATGTTGTTTCAATCTTGGGTCATCCATGACTTCATAGTAGAGTAGGAAGCAATCTAGTATTTCTCTCAGCACAGGAGAAGTGGAATACATTGTTGTATGTTCCACCAGTTGTGAAGCCATATGGCTTCGAAAGTTGTTGACAGGTCTATTTGATTTGGAGATGGAATCCACCGTGATTCTATGTGATAACCATAGTTGCATAAAGATGATGGAGAACCCTATGTTCCATGATAATTCGAATCACATAGAAATCTAGTATCACTACATTTGTGATATGGTGCAAAGGGGATTTGTAAAGATCCAATATGTTAGCACAAATGAGCAGGTTGCAGATGTGTTGACCAAGCCTCTGTCTCGTGTAAAGTTTGAATACTTTTGAGACAAGCTTGGTATAGTCTGAAAGGACCTCCCTCGAAAGGGGGAGTGATGTTGATAATACTATGTTATCCTGACCAACAATGGGTAGCTCAGTTAGGATTTTATATCCTAAGGGATTGATCATCCTTGGACAAATCTCAAAGGTCCAGTAAGGACTGTCTGTTAGAGTACCTATGCATGTCTATGCTAGTTGTGGTCAATAGTGGTAGCTCCTTTAGGATTTTATATCCTAGGGAATCTTTTGATTCCCGAAGGTCCGGTAAGGATGGCCTGTCAGAGTACCACGTGGTAACTCCGTTAGGATTTTATATCCTAGGGAATCTTATGATTCATGGGCAGATCCCTAGGGTTTTCAGAGTAACACAAAATGTTGTTGTTGCACCTACCTCATTATGTTTCCCTATGATGATGATGTTATTTCCCCAGCCTCGTGTTGTTGATGATGTTGGTGTATCAACCTAGTGTTGTTGATGTTGTTTTTATAGTTTTTTATACTAACTGATGTTGATGTTTCAGATTCCAACTCCATGATGTGAACGATGATGATGATGATGTTATTCCAGCTCCATGTTGTAAATGATGATGATATTGATGATGAGAAAAACTTTCGATGATTTATAGATATGTCATTCAATGTTCTAGATGTTGATGATGTTGTTTCCCTCTCTCTCTCCTAATGATGTTGTAGAATACCCTTCTTGTTAAGGGAGAGTGTTGAAATATTGTAACTGCAAAGTGTATTCTAATTATAATTGAGTTATTATTAAATAGATCAATCCACAAAAGGGGATTGATCTATTTAATANGATGATTTATAGATATGTCATTCAATGTTCTAGATGTTGATGATGTTGTTTCCCTCTCTCTCTCCTAATGATGTTGTAGAATACCCTTCTTGTTAAGGGAGAGTGTTGAAATATTGTAACTGCAAAGTGTATTCTAATTATAATTGAGTTATTATTAAATAGATCAATCCCCTTTTGTGGATTGATCATGTCAGGACTTATGTATGACCAAATCCCCTATTGTGGATTGGTCAAACCATGTTTATATGATGTTAATTGAGAAGTCGGCCCCTAGTGTTAATTAAAGTGGTTTTAACCACTAGTTGAATAATTCAGTCCTACTTGGTGAAGAGACACAACCCTAGCGCTCCTCAGCTAGTATAAATAAGAGAGGATAGCGCCTCATTCACTCACTCACTCAAGTCACTCATCTAGTGCGCAAGTATTGGAGATAGTTGCAGTTGTTAGAAGAAGGAGAGAGAGGCGCATTGTTTAGTCTTGGATATTCCTTAGTGTCTGGTCTTTTATCTTGGCATTGTATTGGCAATCTATATTAAGGAATTTTTTTCTAGGTTTTCTCCCCCATGAGGGTTTCCCAGGATAAAATGTTTTGTACCTTGTGATTGTGTTTCTCTCAATGATCCTTCTTATGCTATTATTGTCTAGTAAATAGAAAAGAACTTAATAGCAACCCTAAAATTAACGACTTATCTACAAATTTGGGATATACTGGCAACTGTTGAAGGGTGTGCCACTCTCCACCCAACCATAGGCAAGGTTGCACTATGCACTACTACAACCAACCACCGCCGAGCCATGATATGATGCCATGAGAGAATAAGTGGTTTTTAAGCACGTTTTCCAGGGAGCATATATTATTGTTGCACTTTTGTTTCCCTTTTCCTCGCACCAGAGAGTTCTCCTTCTCTTCAATCCAGTGCTCAAAAGTTTCCCCAACAGTGTGTCTATATGTTTGTCTCCACTCTCTCTTACTATCTTCTATCCCTTTCTTTTTCGTGTATTCTTCCCCAAGACCTCGTGGATCATGTCAGAAGCATCTCGATGGGTACTTCTACTTATCCTTAATTGATTCTCGAAGTAGACTACCCAACTACCAACTTGACTAGTAATCAATTTTTTGGGTTGAGGACAGTTCATGGTCTGCATTTGATTTTAAATTGACAAGGTACTTCCTGGAAGGGTCATTTCAACTAGTAATAGCTTTCCTCTTGCACCATTCATCTCATGACATCGTAACCTATGAAGTCCATCCCTTCAGTAGTAGTTCAACATATCCCTGTTGCATTAATAAACAAATATATACATTAAACAATTTATCAAAGATCCATTGTCTTTCAATGATCACATCATATGCATGCCAATTGTTTTAGTCATGATAATAATTATATTTACAAACTGGGGGAAATAGGGGTGTTACAATTGACAGTGTACAAGGAGATGAGTCAAGCTCTTCAGTTGTGGTGTAATGGTGTGTGACATAGGAGGCTGTGTTGTGCCAAACTTGGTAGACGTTAATTTCTTTCTATAGTTTGTGTGATTCCCCTAGCATCAATATGACATGATATCTATGATTGTGGCTGAAGAAGAACTACAAATTCCTTACGATTTTGGTTTGGGGTCTATTGGTGAAAATTATGAAGATAACAATTTATGACATTATCAATTAGATGATGGTGAAAGCTACACTACTAGTTGAACATTGACATGTTCGTAGTTTTCACAATAGCTATGGATATTTCTAGACCTGGACACTGAAATAGCATGGTACCAACATAGGGGTTCTTGCTAAATGTTAGAATTAGGGAGAACAAATAGAAAGTATACCATTTTCAAATTTCTGAAAAACTAGATCAACAAGATCATAGTAGATCTTAAATAGAACAGAAATCAATAGGAAGACAGTATATCTGAAACTTAGATCTGAACCATAGATATCTAAGTAAGAAAATCAATAGATCAAGTTTCTGAGCAAGCAAATCAATAGATCTAGACCATAGGAAAACAATAAATCTAACTTTTTGAGTAAGCATGACAATAGATCTAACTTTCTGAGTAAGCATGACAATAGATCTAACTTTCTGAACATTATTTCTGAGTATATACATCAATTAGATCTGAACTAATAGATCTAAACATCGAGAATTACAATATAGTAGATCTGAACAGTATAAAGCAATATAGCCATAAAATTATTTCTAAACAATTAGATCTGAATTAGAATGAGTAGATCTAGATCTAAACAATTCAAAAACTGTGAGTCAACAACTTACCTTGATATGTTCTTACCTCTGTAGCATGAAGAATAGCATGACACAAATGAGGGATGAGAATCCACTGTAGTATGCTCAGAATAAAGTCTAGAGTCATGGATTTTTCTCTAGGGTCAGATCACTCATCAAGAGAATTATAGGACTTATCAAAACCTTCACCCTAGAATACTCAAAACCATACAAACCCTCACACACAAGAGTGGTTGCTAGAAAGGTGGGACGACTACCTGAAGTAAAGAATTTGCCACCTTACCAGGGTGCTACGGCACTCAACAATACAGATCCAGGGGACGACAGCCTTCGAAGAGGGTTTTGCTGATGAAAGAAGAGGGCTAGCAAGTGACAAATAGGGTAAGAATCAATCACATCATTCCCACTAGAGAAAAGGGCACCCTGATTTTCCACACAGCAACAAAATCTCAAAAAACACCTGGTAGCAAGATGAAGAGGAAAAATATTGTCACAAGAAGGTTGTTCACTATCACAAAGGTGGCCGTAAGATTCCTCAAAGGAGACACACACTGTCACAAGGGTCGCTAACTGTTATTAGGAGGCCAAAGACTGTTACAAGGAGGCCTCTAGATTATCCAAGGAGGTCGTAGACCATAAAGAAGCAATCCGCCAATATGAAAAGAAAAGATGAGTGTTTGAGAGGAGGGAGAGGGGTTCTTAATTATACTTTTGGGTAGGGTTTAGGATAAAAGAAATATTATTAAAAATAATATATTTAATTAATATAAATGTTAATTAAATATATTTATAAATTATATTAATTAATATTTCTTATGTTAACTCCTAAGACAAAATACAAAACCCCCAAGAAAACTCAGGCCCAAAACAAACAAAACAAGGGTGGTGGGTTTAGGAGAGGTTTACACATGTCCATATACTTCTCAAGGCAACTAATCAACTTTATCATCACTGCATATGGGATACATCCCTCATGTGGTCATGCCCACCTTCAAAGGAGGGTCATACACCAACAAACACTTGATCAAGGACCAGGTTTCCCTAGAACATTTATGGGGTCTTATCCACCAAGGTACAAGACCAAGGATCAACCCATGTACCAGACATGGGTACCCTAGAACATATCCAGGGGACCTAGACATATCTAGGGACTTTAACTACTTGGTCCCAGACCAAGAACCCCAGTTATCTACTTGGGGCCCTCACAAGAGTATTCACTGCTTGGTCCCAGATCAAGAACCCCAGTCATCTACTGGGGGCCCTTACAAGGGTCTTTTGCTGCTTGGTCCCAGACCAAGAACCCCAGTCATATACTGGGGGCCCTTACAAGGGTCTTCACTACTTGGTCCCAAACCAAAAACCCCATTCATCTACTGGGGGCCCTTGCAAGGGTATTTTGCTGCTTGGTACCAGACCAAGAACCCCAGTCATCTACTGGGGGCCCTTACAAGGGTATTTTGCCATGGATTTGACTGTTTGGTCCTAGACCAAATACCTGGAAGTGCACTAGGGGGCCCTAGATCTCAGCTAGGGTCTTTTCCATCCTCCCAAAGAATGGCTCTTGCGGCTGCTTTAAATTCAACACTCCCTCTCAGCAAGAGAGGCATTCTCAGCTACACCAAGCTTGTCATGAAAGTATACAAACTTTGTCAGGGACAGTGGCTTGGTGAAAGTATATGTCGTCTGTTATGCTGTCAGAACATACTGAATGTTGAGAACATTCTTCTGTACCATGTACCGTACATAGTGATATCTCATCTCAATGTGTTTCGACTTGTCGTGAAACGCTGGATTCTCGGTGAGATTTATACACATCTGATTCTCACAGTGAATGACTGTGGATTCAAGCTCTAAAATGAATAAGTCTGAAAGTTGCTTCCTAAGCCACATTGCTTCTCTACTAGTAGCACTTGCAACAATGTATTCTGCTTTTGCAGTGATTTGGGCTATGGAGCCCTATTTCCTGTTGAACCAGGAAATCATTGCTGAACCCATACTGCAGCAATATCTGGATGTGCTCATCCGATCCACTGTACCGCCCATCCAATCTGAATCTATAAACCCATGGAGCATTGCACCTCCAATGGAAGTGTATCTGAGACCATAAGCTATAGTTCCCCAAACATATCTCAGAATAAGCTTTACAACAACCATATGAATATGCTTCGGTTCACAGATATATTGGTTGAGAGCATTTACCGCATAAAAGATGTCTGGTCTCATATGTACGAGATATATCAAAAACCCATGACCGAATGATCTGCCGATATACAGTGGGTTCTTCTGGTTCTGAACCAGTAACCTAATCTTGTAGTTTCTTTAGATTAAATATCATTGGAGTGGTCATGGACTTGCATTCCATCATGCCAAATCTACGAAGCACATTAACTACATATTTGATCTTGTGAGAGAACCATCTCACCCAGTTTTTGCCACACATCTAAGCTCAGAAAGTAAGTTGAAAAGACCCAAGTCTTTTATTTCAACTTCTGCTGAAGAGCTCCCTCTTAATCTGAGCTATCAAATATTTCCTTTCCCATCAAGAACATATCATCCTAAGATAGCAGGATGATTTTTAATAATATTTATATAAATATTGGTATCTACAATACTCATGGTGAAGCCTAGACTCTGTAGAGAGACTGTTGATACTTTCATACCAAGCTCTCGAAGCTTGTTATAATCTATGGGATTCTTTCCCATGGATAGCTTCTTGCTTAACTTCATTGTTAAAAAACAATTTAACATCTATTAGATGAAGTTTCCAAATCAAAGACTGCGACAAAATATCCTGATGGAAGTAAGGATCTTGTCATAGATAATCCCTTCTTTCTGAGAGAAATCACGAGTCACAAATTTAACCTCAATACAATCATTTTTTGTAGGCTTTATCTTATAAGTCCATTGGAGGTTACCACTGATTTGTCGCGAGGTCTTTGAAAACATTGCCCATACATCATTCTTCAAAATTGATTTAATATTCTTCTATCAAGGCATCTTCCCACAATTAAAATGTGGAAGGTTCTGAATCAATCACAAGATTCAATTTAGATATAAGACCGGAGTACTTATCTGGTTTCTTTCTTTCTTTGAAAAATGCCCTTAGGTCCTGAATGCTTTTCTAGTTTCTTTAGTATTTCCTGACACCAGGCATATTTCCTTTAAATAGAAATTTTCTTTAAAAGAAACAGATAGTAACCCTTGACTCTACTAAGATGCCATCTCTGCTATAGGTCATGGACTAACTCATATGCAGGGACTGCTCCCTTTAAGTTTCATAAAATGTTTTCCTCCCTGTCATGTGCAAATTGGCTCCCTTTGAACCTATAAGATCTTTTGACTTTGTTTTGGTGTCATATCTCTTCAAGATGTTCTTTGTGCCAGTACCAAATATGAAAAACTGAGTCATAATTCTTGAGCTCCTGTACCAAGTATAATGACTTAATTACAATCTAAGGACTCTAAAAAAGAGATATATGTAGGGTTCCCAAAACGAAGAAAAAACCCCAACTGCCAAGATAATTTGTTGGACTTTTTAACCAAGGAAATAACCCAAAGGTTAATTGTTGTCTTTTATATCAAAGATAAAAGACCAACAGACAGCGGGGTTTCCAAACCAGGGAGAAAGACCTAGCTTACATAAAAAATAAGTAAGTGCTGAGATCACAGCTTCCTTGGTCATATAACAAAAATGCACATGAGATTCTGACAGTATTCTATTGAGACATGGATACATAAAGATGACAAGAAGGTAAACATGTCTTTCTTGTTGTTATTTGTAGTCACAAGAATGAATGTAAAAATGAGTATCCATGAAACTTTCCTAGGCTTAAGACATACTTGAACTTTGTGGCATGTTACAAACTCAAGTTATCTAGGAATTCTTCTGTGTATGCAGATGTTTGATATAAATCTATTAGTTCAAGTAATTCCAATATCCTTAAGTGGTTATCCTGCTGTCCTGTGGATAAAACATTATTCATCCATATGCAAACAATGCGTCTTAAAGAATGAGGCCAAATACTGCATTGTCCAAATTATGTTCTTACAAAAGTCAACCCACACATGTTTTCCTCAAAGCCAAATACCAAAGTGATTTCCAATTTTCCACCACTCAATGTATTGTGGTTAACTTTAAAGCTTGTGTACTCTTTGTAGTAAAAAACATATGGATGACCATTAAGTGCATAAGGTGTTGTCATTTACTAAAGTTACACAGTTTCCCATTAAAATTCCTTTACCAGTGATTCTGTCAAAGCTATTGTATTTTACCAAAAGCTTATTAAAACAAAGTTGAGCACTTACCAGGCATTAGTAACAATAACATTATAAAAGATTAATCCTATCACTTATGATCTTAAGATGATGGTTATAGTCCCAAGCATTATGTATCAGACCTTTAACTAACTCGACCTAGCTCAGAAGTGAGAGAGGGAAAGAGCTATAATCAGTTAAACAGGAGAAGAGAAAATTCTTGAAAATCAAATAGATAATCAGGTGCAAACTAGAGGAATTACTAGGAGTCTCCCCCCCCCCTTTAAAAACCAGAGGTAAAGGATCCTAACCTCCATATTTTCTTAACAAGGAAATCTCTGATAACTAGCATTGGTAACTCCACCAAAGATCCAAAAGGTTTTCTTTGGCACCCAGATTTGCATCTCACAAGTGTACAAGACAATAAACAAGATAGTCTTTCACTATCCTCTCCATATTAATTAGTCCAAAAATAAAATGTGTAATGGATATCTTCTTTGTTATAGAAGTATCTCCGACTGAGAGAAGCATGGTGTTGTGAAAGGGCTTTGTTAAAGAAGAGGCCAAACTAAAGAGACAAAAAATTCTCAGCACAAGTAGAACTTGCCACAGTCATTCAGATTTCACTTGTTAATTAAAAATAAAGTTAACAACCTTCAAACTTTCCAAGTCTGATAGAGACACAAAGGTTTAGATGTGCAGAAACAGTTTCCAAGGAGTATCTTTTTGCTGGCTAGGATACATGCTAGATGAGGTCTCTACACCAATTCCTTTGAAAGAAAAATGCTTAACACGTGGAAATAGGTATTATCCTTGGACCTTGACTAACAATTAAATTTTGAACTTTCTTTTAAGTTCAACCTGTTCTAGTAATTTTCTAAATGTTAGAATTTAGGGAAATGACAATAAATCAAATTCCTTTCCAAAGGCATAAATGAGCGTTAAACAATTAGCTTTTCGCAAGAGATTTCAGGTCTAGGATGAAAAGACTGTTAATGAGAGTGAAGGTTGTCAATAAACCTTGTAGCTTATCATTAAAGAAACCCTGTTCCCTTTCTCAAATCCACAAAGGAAGACATTGGTTATTTCTGATCTGCAAAACAAATTCTAAGAATAGGATCTAAGCAGGCTCAAGTCTGCACACTTGATCTCTTTTCACGCCCTAAGCTCTGATAACATGTTAGAATTAGGGAGAACAAACAAAAAGTATACCTTTTTCAAATTTCTTAAAAACTAGATCAGCAAGATCATAGTAGATGTTAAATAGAACAAAAATCAATAGGAAGACAGTAGATTTGAAATTTAGATTTGAGCCATAGATATATAAGTAATCAAATCAATAGATCAAATTTTTGAGCAAACAAATCAATAGATCTAAACCATAGGAAAACAATAGATCTAACTTTTTGAGTAAGCATGACAATAGATCTAACTTTCTGAGTAAGCATGACAATAGATCTAACTTTATGAACAATATTTCTGAGTATATACATCAATTACATATGAACTAATAGATCTAAGCATTGAGCATTACAATATAGTAGATCTGAATAGTATAAAACAATATAGCCATAAAATTATTTCTGAACAATTAGATATGAATTAGAATGAGTAGATCTAGATCTAAACAATTCAAAAATTGTGAGTCAGTAGCTTACCTTGATATTTTCTTACCTCTGCAACATGAAGAACAACATGACACAAATGAGGGATGAGAATCCATTGTAGTTTGCTCAGAATAAAGTCTAGAGTCATGGATCTTCCTCTAGGTTCAGATCACTCATCAAGAGAAGTATGGGACTGATCAAAACCTTCACCCTAGAATACTCAAAACCCTACAAACCCTCACACACAAGAGTGGCTGCCAGAAAGGTGGGACGAATACCTGAAGTAAAGATTCTGCCACCTTACCAGGGTGCTATGGCCCTCAACAATACAAATCCAGGGGACGGTAGCCTTCAAAGAGGGTTTTGTTGATGAAAGAAGAGGGCTAGCAAGTGACAAATAGGGTAATCAACAATCACATCATTCCACCCATAGAAAAGGGCACCCTGATCTTCCACACAACAAAAAAAACTCAAATAACACATGGCAGCAAGATGAAGAGGAAAAAAACTGTCACAAGAAGGTTGTTCACTACCACAAAGGTGGTCGCAAGCTTCCTCAAAGGAGCCACACACTGTCACAAGGGTCGCTGACTGTTATTAGGAGGCCAAAGACTGTTACAAGGAGGCTGCTAGATTATCCAAGGAGGCTGCATACCATAAAGAAGCAATCCGCCAATATGAAAAGTAAATATGAGTGTTTGAGAGGAGGGAGAGGGGTTCTTATTTATACTTTTGGGTAGGGTTTAGAATAAAAGAAATATTATTAAAAATAATACATTTAATTAATATAAATATTAATTAAATATATTTATAAATTATATTAATTAATATTTCTTATATTAACTCCTAAAACAAAATACAAAACCCCCAAGCAAACTCAAGCCCAAAACAAACAAAACAAGGGTGGTGGGTTTAAGAGAGGTTTACACATGTCCATATACTTCTCAAGGTAACTAATCAACTTTATCATTAC
>JASDQU010439556.1:34742-50733 GCA_032191745.1 Picea mariana
AATATATAAGAGTGGTATTTTGTGAGAGTATTAGAGGAGGATATATTTTGTAGAAGCCATATATGTCACAATGTCAAAGAAAACTCCACAGAGAGTGTCTTTTTCTTTGTACTTGCATTTGAAGAAAATAAAGGAGTGTGACCTCACCTTCTAGCATGGATGATTTTAGGGGCTAAATTTCGCTCATGGGCTAATTTTCCATGCTTTTTCCAAAAACGAGATTCGCTATTTTTAAAATGATTTTCCCAAAATTCTATAGGATAAAATTATTTTACCTTAAAAATCACCAAAATTTTATAAAAACTATATAAAATCCTTATAAATTTGAATATTTTTACAAAAATATCGCCAAACATTTATAGTTGACATATGAAGGATTAGTAAGATTCGCCAAGGTTTCTACATTTTAAAATAAATTTCCATCCTTAAAATCATCTCTGCCTTGTAGTTAGGTTTTCTCCCGTATTGGGTTTCCGAGGTCATATCTTGTGTTTATTTGATAATGGTGTGTGAGTATTTATTTATGTTCACTATTTTTCACATTTAAGCTATTTCATAAATCTTAAGCATAAACTAGTAATTAAGGAATGAGAGATCTAAAGGAAATTAGATTTCACTATAAAGATTTCAATATTTTATTAGATCTATTGTGAGAAATGGTCTAATGGCATATCCACCACAATTTAAGATCAATTTATTTTTTTGGGTTGCTATTATTCATTTTCAGACATCTTACAAAATATCACTACTTATCCGCTCCATTCTTACAACCCAAGCCACTATCATCATGATAGCCTCCATTCTCACTTCTATGAAATACTTATAACGGTGATTGATGGGGGTTTTCTGCATACACATGAATAAGAAGGGTGAGATTTGTGGTAAAAAATGATTTTGGTATAGATGAATTAAGCAGATGATTTATGAAAGGGATCACATGTGCTTCAAATCTATCAAGTAATAGACCTTTCTCCAGATATTTCAACGGAATTATCCCTTCAATATTACTACATGAATAATTATTGATGTCTATAATGTGCACACTTATCATGGTTTTGAGTAGTGGGGTGTTAATTTCCTTATCGTCGACGAGCTCCATACAATCTCAGGGAAATGATATTGGTTTTGAAGCTTGGTTCATGGTCGATTCCTTGATTTCACCCATATCTTAAGAATTTACTTGAGAGGTATGTATAACTTCAATTCACGATTCATAAATGACGATTATATACTCTCAGTTTTGAAATATTTAAACTATTCTCACTACTTATAAAAGGTTTGAAATATGTTTTATTCAAAAGTGACATGTCTTGGCAATATTGCTACCTTTTTATGACATATATGGGCAATGGTTGCACTTAAGATATACTGCTATTTTGAGTTTCTTCTGACTCATAATATTCCATAAACTATAAAATTTAGGTATTGGGTTTTCCTTAAAATATAATTATGGTTCAATAGTGTAACGGTCCATATGCCCTGGGATTTTTGGATGAGAAAGTTTAAAAGCGTCCTACACAGATGTGCAAGAGTTGGGTACTGCATCATTCCAAATTAACCCAAGAAAGTCACACACGAAATCCCCCATGAAATTTTCTTGAGTATCTCTAATGTTGGTTGTTCATTGTTCATAGTAGGTTATCTTCTTTAACTTAACTTAATATTAACACCAATATCAAGTTATGATATTTAATTCTGAGATTGCACATACATCTAAGAGAAGAACACAACGGATTTGAACCAAAGACCTAAGATTAATGTTTTTCCCATTGCAGATAAGTGGTATAATATTTATAGTTTTCTCTTGTTGTGCCTCATTGACATTTTTTCCACGCATTTGGATCTCGGTGCCTTTTCATACTATCTCTACATTTATCCCCATAGGATTTCAATACCGATCAGAGAACCACATATTTGTATTTTTTCTTCGTACGTGGGATTTCAATCTATGGAGAACTATGAAACCATACACATTTATTAGATTCAGTCTATGGAACAATCGAATTTATTAGATTCAATCTATGGAACAATCGAATCTAGGCCAAATGTGCATGGTTTGATTTGATTTCTATATCACACTCATACAATAAATAACTTTAATAAAAATATGTCTTAATAAATCCATGCACAAAGTGAGGAATGGATCACCACATATCCTACTAGTCTCTAAGAAAGTACATATTTTAAATATGAACATATAAATAATAAATTTTTTCCCATAAATTTTAAGTGTTTAAACATTGAGGTCCGATACCATATGTAATGGTCAAGACAATAAAAAAATCAATATGCATAAATTTAACCATAGTAACATCCTCGTAGGGTCTCTACACAATAAAATCACATATTAAAGTAAAAAAATCAACATGCATAAACTTAACCATACTAACATCTCGGGTAAGGTATCTACACAATAAAATTATATCTTCAAATTTGAAGACATACCTCATGCAAGCCAGTATTTATAGTTTGAAGTTTACATCAAAGTTTGTCAAAAAATTCAGTGCATCGCCTCTACTAAAAACAAAATGCATCCAATTAGAACCACATGCAGGTGTGGGAGAAAATAGATTTCCTTCCACTGAGTGAGGAGCCCTGTATTTGTTCCCTCAAGAAGTTGTTGACTTGGTTCCTCACTCAATTCCTATCATATCGCACAACAAGAAAAAATCACACAAAAATGAAGAACCACAGACATCTCTACACAAAAGAGAAATGCAACAAGTCACAAGAGAGACCACATCACTATACTTAAATTAACAACCAAAGACCACATCAAAGAAGCCTAAATCATTCAAGGAACATTGAAAATTTGTAGATACCGAGTAACATCAGAAAACACATCAAAGACGTTCACTTATTTCACCTATCCATACATTAGTTCATCTTAATAATGTATTAATCCATCTTAATAATGCACCATGTAAAGATAAAACATAATTTATTTCATGGAGTTGAAAACAAAATTAAATGCAGGTACTACAGACAGAGTTATTGATAGTGTAGGATTTGCAAAAAAAACAACTACCGAAATAAATGCAAGTACTAGAGAAATAAGTCAGTATGCAAGCCTGTCACCATAACCGTTACTCTAGATCCCCATGCTTGTTGTCACCCTCTCATCGACCAAGATCAAACAAAATCATTTGTAAACAATTACTAAAGTAATTTGTTTTGTCGATGCTCAAGTAAATCTCAAGTTAAAGACGAGTTGTAGAGCAGCAAGTCCCTACATTTAGGGTATGGGTGCCATTGCTTGAATCTTGGAGACATATCAACAGTATATAGAATGTGGAATGCTAATGTGATCAATAGAACATTGAGAAATATGGTTCATGTTCAAGGTAATCTCTTGGCTTGTTGTATCAAGATGATGACCAATGATTACTAGTATCAAAGTTAAGGGAAAGTTGGTGGTCATACGATAGTATATAGAAGATGGAATGTTGATGTGATTGATAGAACATTGATCGGTGTGGTTTGTGTTCAAGGCGCTCTCTTGGTTGGTTGTATCGAGATGACGTTGGTTGTATCATTACTACTATAATGATGATGTTATGAATAAAACAATGAGATATAGGGTTTGCTTTTAGGTTTGAGCGATAGGTTTCATGTTCAAGGTTTTTTCTTACATGGATGTATCTGGGTGATAAACAATGATTATCCAATATTAATATGATTAATGAAGCCTCTTATATATGAATTTCAACATGAATTCATAGTTAATTACTTTAACTTAACAATGTTGACAATTAGGACTAATTATCTCCAAGTTGGTTCTCCAATATTCTAGCCCCTAATTTGTCTCTACTGCTAGCTGTACAGATAGACTAGAATTACTAAAATCCCTGAAAATATGTGATTGTATCTCGACAGCTATAGTTTCCTTATAGATAGTCAATTAGTCCTAAACTATAGGATCAAAAAGCTTTGTACAATGGCTATTTATGCCCAACCAGTAATAGAAAAATATTATAGGAGTATTCTCCTCACAAACTCTGTATTTTTGACTTGGTATCAGAGAAGGTATTCTTATTCGTTCTATATCATCACAGCCTGAATTCTCATATATCCCTCGCACCATGACTAGTGACAAACTCGAATCATCCTCTGTACCAGTTATCCATGTTCAATCAGAAAACCCCAGTTTCACAACTAATGTCATCCTTACCGAAACCAATTATGATATCTGGTCTCAAATCATGGAGATGCAAATTGCAGGGCATGAGAAGCTTGAATATCTTACGAGTACAACATCTCCAAAGGTTACTGATACTTCCTATGCGAAGTGGTATGCTGAGAATGAAAAGGTCAAAGGATGGTTACTGACCTCTATGTCACCGGAGATTATGAAACGCTATCTTAGATTGCCTACTGCACATGAAATCTGGACTTCTCTTGCCAAAGCATTCTGTGATGGGGCGGATGAATCGCAACTCTTTGCACTGAATCAACGAGCATTCTCTACCAAACAGGTTGGTCGTCCTCTTTCTACCTATTATGGTGATCTGATAGAAATTTTTCAAGAGCTAGATCATCGTGATAAAATTTTCATGAAAGATCCCGATGATGTTATTGCCTATAAACAATCAGTTGAGAGACTACGGGTGCATATTTTTGTGAATGGACTAGATGTAGAATTTGAACAAATTCGACGTGAGATTTTCAGAAGGGATCCTGTACTGGATCTTGAAGAAACTTATGCGTATGTTCGTCGTGATTTTGTTCGTCGAGCTGCATTGAATGGTGAACCTGAACATTCAGAGCCATCTGCTATGGTATCTCGCCGATTCAAGTATCAACAACTGCAAACAAACCCGAAACCAGATCGCACATCTGGTCCACTGAATCATGATCATAATCAGCCATCTGGATCACAAAATCGTAGCTACGAAATAGGAGCTGCACGACCAGAACATATGTGTACTCATTGTGGTGGAATTGGACACACTAAGTCATAGTGCTATGAATTGATTGGATATCCAGAATGGTGGGATTTTGCCAAGGCACCTCGCAAACGAAATTCAAAGACAAACCATCATGCTTTTGTTGTTGTGGTTGAGCCTAGTCATGCTTCCACCAGTAATCCTGAGAAAGCTTCCTCTTTCATTGCTACTTCTGGGAATGTAGGTAAAGCTCTTCATGCCTCTGTTAGTCATAATGAATGGATAATTGATTCAGGTGCCACAAATCACATGACCTTTGACAATAATCATATTCAATCCATAAAATCCTCAGACCAACATATAGTGTCCACAGCCGATGGTACCCCCTCTCCCGTGTTCGGAGAAGGTTCAATTTCTCTTACAAAAAGTTTGAATTTAGATTCAGTTCTGATTGTCCCTTCCCTTAATCATAACTTATTGTCTGTTTCTCAAATAACCCTTTCTTTAAATTGTGTTGTGATTTTTTGGCCTAACCTTTGTGTCTTTAAGGACATTCGGACTCGGAAAACAATTGGTTATGGTATTAGGAGAGGGAAGCTCTACTATCTGGATCTAATGCCGACAAGCTCAAATCAGTTGGCTCAAGTTTTTTCAGCTAATACACCTGATAACTATCTGGATCTAATGCCGTCAAGCTCAAATCAGTTGGCTCAATCTTTTTCAGCTAATACACCTGATAAACTTCAGAATTCAAAAATCTGGTTGTGGCACAGGCGTTTAGGCCATGCATCTTTTGGATATTTACAGAAATTGTTTCCACAGTTTTTTTCGCAATTGACTATTTCAGATTTTAAGTGTGACATTTGTGAACTGGCTAAAAGCCATCGTGTTTCATTTCCCATTACTATGAATAAAAGTCCTGTTCCTTTTATGGTTATTCACTCTGATGTATGGGGGCCTGCAAATACTTCTTCTTTGAATGGAGCACGTTGGTTTGTTTCATTTATTGATGATCACACTCGTATGACTTGGATTTGCTTGATGAAATCAAAAAGCGAAGTGAGTTCCTTGTTTCATCAATTTCACAAAATGATAGCAACTCAATACCTATCTAACATTCAAGTTATCCGTACTGATAATGGAGGCGAGTTTATCAATCAAGACTTGAAACAGTACCTGAAATTACATGACATTGTTCATCAGACGACTTTCCCTTATACCCCTCAACAAAATGGGGTAGCTGAATGAAAAAATCGTCACCTTCTTGAGGTGGTTCGTGCTTCCTTGTTTGGAGCTCACATGCCCACCAGTTATTGGGGTGAAGCTATCACTGCTGCAGCCTACCTCATCAACTGTGTACCTTCTAGTTCCCTACAATTTCAGACTCCCTTTGATGTCCTTCATCACACTGTAAGTGCTCCAACCATACCAAATTTGTCCCCTAAAGTTTTTGGATGTGTAGCCTTTGTGCATCTTCACAAAGGCTTGAGAACTAAGTTGGAACCTCGGGCACTTCAATGTGTATTTGTTGGCTATGCCTTGCATCAAAAAGGCTATCGGTGTTATCACCCACCTTCTCGAAAGCTTTATATTACCCTTGATGTGGTATTTCATGAAAATGATATGTATTATTCTGAGTCTTCACTTCAGGGGGAGAATCGAGATGAAGTGCAGACTTTACATCATCCTTTGGACAACTTAGATTTTATAAGAAGTGATAACTTGGGAACTAGTGGTGAATGTCCAAGTGATGGTAACACCATGGATAACAGGGAGGAGTGTCCAAGTGAGACTGGTGATGGTCCATAATTTCTTAAGGATGAGAATCAGGGTCAGATGGAAGTTCAAAATCAAATGGAAGTGCCGTCAATCTCTCACGACGTACCAGCTGACCAATTGTCTTCTCCAGCCGATTCCATGCCTGAGTCTCATGAAAATTCTGAATCTGAACCTCACCTAAAAGTGTTACCTAATCGAGTCACAAGAGGTAAACCCAAAGTTAGTTATGAACCTGTCCTTAACTGTAAATCTAAATATCCCATAAATAACTATGTATCCTACCATAGATTGTCAAAGGAAAGTATGTCATTTGTGAATCAATTATCTGTTGTATCTATTCCTAACAGTGTGTAGGAAGCCTTGAAAGATCCCAAATGGAGGGAGGCAATGAATGAAGAAATGAAGGCCCTTCAAAAGAACTCAACGTGGGAAGTTGTTGACTTGCCTGAAGGGAAGAAACCTGTTGGATGTAGGTGGGTCTTCAACATTAAATACAAAGCTGGTGGAACTATTGAACGGTGCAAAGCAAGACTTGTCGCCAAGGGATACACTCAAACATATGGAATTGATTATATGGAGACATTCGCACCAGTGGCCAAAATTAATACTGTTCGTAATCTATTATCTCTGGCGGTGAATCTTGATTGGCCTTTACACCAGTTTGATGTAAAGAATGCATTTCTGCATGGAAATCTCCAAGAAGAAGTGTATATGGAGTTGCCCCCTGGCTGTAATCTACAGAATGAAGGTAATAAATAGGTCTGTAGGTTGAGAAAATCCCTATATGGTTTGAAGCAGTCTCCTAGAGCATGGTTTGGAAGGTTCACAAGTTTTATGAAGTCTACTGGTTACAAGCAAAGTAACTCTGATCACACTCTATTCTTGAAGCATAATTAAGAACAAATTACAGCTCTTATTGTGTACATTGATGATATGATAGTGACTGGAAATGATCTTGAAGAAAGGAAAACACTACAGGAGCATCTTGCCCGTGAGTTTGAGATGAAGGACCTCGGTGAATTGAAGTATTTCCTCGGAATTGAAGTGTCAAGATCGAAGAAAGGTATTTTTCTATCACAAAGAAAATATGCCTTAGACTTACTGAATGAAACTGGTATGACAGCATGTAGTCCAGCTAGCACTCCTATGGAAGAAAATCTGAAACTATGTGTGCATCCAAATCAAATTCCTGCTAACAAAAAATGCTATCAGAGACTGGTTGGAAGATTAATGTATCTTGCACATACTCGGCCTGATTTAGCTTATGTGCTGAGTATGGTTATTCAATTCATGGACTCCCCAAGCGAACAACATATGAATGCTGTCATCCGTATATTACGCTACTTGAAGTCATCTCCAGGAAAGGGAATTTTATTCACAAAAGGAGACAGTTTGGATATTAACATCTATACAGATGCAGATTGGGCCGGATCAGTTCAAGATAGATGTTCTACATCTGGCTATTTCACGTTTGTAGGAGGAAATTTGGTTACTTGGCGAAGTAAAAAAACAGGAGGTAGTTGCGAAATCTAGTGCTGAAGCTGAATACAGAGGAATGGCTAAGGCAATATGCGAATTATTGTGGATCAGAAATATGATGCGAGATTTACATATTAAGCACGTCAGCCCTATGAAGTTATATTGTGATAACAAGGCAGCGTGTGATATTGCCCATAATCCTGTCCAACATGATCGAACTAAACATGTTGAGGTTGATAGGCATTTTATCAACGAGAAACTGGAAGAAAAATTGATTGAAGTTCCTCATGTTCGATCTCAAGACCAGCTTGCTGATGTGCTGACCAAGGCAGTGTCAAACCAAGCATTTAATGACTGTCTCGACAAACTAGGCATGAGAGACATCTATGAACCAACTTGAGGGGGAGTGTTGAGAATTAGGAGTAATTATCTCCAAGTTGGTTCTCCAATATTCTAGCCCCTAATTTGTCTCTACTGCTAGCTGTACAGATAGACTAGAATTACTAAAATCCATGAAAATATGTGATTGTATCTCGACAGCTATAGTTTCCTTATAGATAGTCAATCAGTCCTAAACTATAGGATCAAAAAGCTTTGTACAGTGGCTATTTATGCCCATCCAGTAATAGAAAAATATTATAGGAGTATTCTCCTCACAAACTCTGTATTTTTGACTAACAAATCATTACTAGCACTATGGATCCAATGGACTTTGTTATGCTTCTACATATTACATATGTACTTGGCGATTGATGATCAAATGCTTGGAGAAGGAGAATGAAATGAAAGGTTGCAACAAAAAGCAAAGAACAACCAAGCTAAAATCAAAGTTTAAATCCATCAAATCATTCTTTGAGATCTATGCCTATATGAATCCATCCGATTGAAAGTTACATTAAAGAACGTCCTTTATTCTAGGGAATAATAGTTTATGAGTTGAAAATAAATACACGGAATGGAGTAATGTAATGAAAATGAAAATTTGATGGAAATATTCAAGTCAATTCAATGATTGTTGACGATTTTCCTCTCAATCTTTCTTCTGTGTAGACAATAGGGTTCCATTTGAGTTGGTAAATGAGATGTCATTACATGAAGTAAACAATAGTTCCTTCCAAATCCATAATGGAAATGAAAAAGGAAAAATAACCTCGAACTAAGAGAAATTGGTTAAAGATCTATTCAATATTAAATGAGAATCTCAACGTTAAAAAAATTGATCTCTTGAAATCATGAAAATAATGTATATAAATTTTTAGTGTATTTTTTAAACATTGTTGCAGACCGGATGATACATTTACTCAACTCTTGTGTGACTTTGTTATAACCATATGCACTTGAGCATAAACTTGTAACTTGATATATTCTTCTTGTGTGAATTTTTTTTATTTAATAATGAAATAACTCTCCATGTGACTACATGTTACACATATCTAGTTTGTATTCATATTAAAACAAAAAAGATAAAATCCATAGTCACAGCAAATTTCAAATCTACTCCATTCCAAAAACTATATTAAATACATGTACTATGCTAATATGATTCATATGACTACAGTTTAGGTGACACATCATTCCTTGCTGTGCCCTCTAGGGATACTCTCTTTTCTTTAATTTTATCCATTGTCCCCATCTTCTCAGCTACATTACACTCAATAGTCTGAGTTTGAGTTTTTCCTCCGGGAAACTTCTGTTTGACTTTATAATAGAACTATGAGAATCTAATGCAACAACAGAGATCATAGCGAGGTCAAAGAAACTTCTTGAAGCGATTAGGTTGAGCAAGGTGGGAGTGATCGAGATAAACAAGTGGGGAGCCAGTGGGCTAAGCAAGCTGAGAGAAAACCATGAGGCAACGTAGCAAACATAGGGCGACAATGACATGAAAGAGTGAGGGAACAACATTAGGTTTTGGGGCAAAAGAAAGAAATATTCAATAGGCCCAACCCTTCTAACTATTTTGTAATGGTCATTCATTGAATATATAGTTCCAAGTGCAGATACAGATTGATTGGGAGACCCAAATCTAGCAAGTTCCATCCATGTAAATTTGGAATATTCTTGCTCCATCCTTGAGTAGGGAGATTTTTTTAATATCCTAGAATTCCTGAGAAGTGATAAGGATCCATAGTTTGGTGGGCGTCTTCATCATCATTGAACAAAAATAGTAGTTGTGAGGACTTCCCTACAAGCTCACATATGTTGGAAACAACAAATCCATCTTTAAGTATGGAAAATTGACTGCAGATTATAATTGAATCATAATAACCTATTTTATTGTAGCTACATTGATCAAGATATTAACATGCTAACCAATATCTAGTTCGGTAGGCTAGCCAAGCATGAAAAATCCTTGATATCTAGGGCACTTTTAGGTAGATTCATTTATCAAGCAACGGGTAGTAGGGACATACATTATTGGTATCTCAAAAGGAATATCTATGGTGGTGGTGTGAAGAGCCATTACCTTAATAGCTATGGTGGTGGTGTGATGAGCCAAGCGGTGAAAGGAGATGAATTGTATGAATGGCGCATGCATTTTTTGATAGGGAAGCATGTAGTGAGATGATATGGGTCAAAAGAGCTTCGATATAAAGCCAAATAAGACCTCGACATTGAAAGTTAGGATAAAAACTAAAAGATGTTGACGCTTTCTAAAACTTTGGTTTAAAATGTTGGGCAAAGTTTTAAAATCTTTGGATTCTTGCGAGACCAATTCGTATACTTAATAATATCTCTCTTCTTAAAAGATAGGTTAAAACATCCACTGCATCTTCTTAAAAATCAGGTTAAAACATTGGTTCAAAATGAAATGTTTTTTAAATTTGGTTAAGACTTTGCTTTCATTTGCATGCAGGAATTAATGGGAAAAGAAAAACCAATATATTGTTGGAATAATGTATGAGGAGTTCCCACATTATATGTGAAGAGTAGCCGCCGAGAAGAGCAGTAAGCCTGTCGGGGAAGCGCATATTACGGCTATTGATTTTAATTGTTGATTGATCTGTTGCAAACATGAAGCATTTGATTGTTGCAGACGTGAGGCTGCCATTGAAAGTGTTAAATATATTGTACCCTCAACAGTCTGACCGTACACTGCCAGTTGTACTGGACAGTTGTACTTTCTATTATTGTCTTGCTTGAGCATATATAGCTCAACCATCTTCCATTGTAACTATGTACTAAGTTCTAAGTTCTGTACTTCTTCATACATTTCAATATACTGTTCTATTCTCTTCTCTCTGTATTTTCTCTTTGCTTCAGAATTTATCATGGTATCAGAGTTTTAGGTGTAAGCCTCTTCACACAGTCCGGAGAGCAACTCGAACCTCATAGCGCAGAGCCTCACGGATCTTGAGAGAACGCGACACAACTTTTTCACAAGGCTTGGAGAGCTATTCGTAATACTCTTTAAAGATCATCGTACGAAGCTTGCAGAGGTTGCAGAGCATACTATGCTCGAAAGAACGAGGAAGCAGAGAACGCAGAAGAAGAAACTTTAAAGAAACCTGCACAGTTTTTCAAAGAACCATCAAAGATTGACGCAAAAGAGTTGCAGAACGAAAGTTCGCTTAAAGAACTCGAAGAAAACATTCAAATTGTTAAAGATTCATGCAAAAGGCAGAATCATTTAAAGATTTCAAGAAATCACTCAAATCTATCAAAGATTGTAGCAGATAATGAAGAATTCGTGTATTTCTTTCAAATATTTGAAATATTCATGAATCTTTCTTCCACAAGTGAAAAGAACAGCCACTGAGGCCGTAAGATTCGTCCTGCGAACGAATCCATAGCGGGAAACCAATCTAGAAGGGACAAGGAGAGCACGGAAAAGGCGAAAGCATTTCAGCCGTCAGATCTTGCGCAGAGGCCCAACAGTCGTTGGATCAGCGAGAAAGTGCACAAGATTTAACCCTCTAGAGCGCACAAGAGGACTTTTGACTTGAGAAATCCTGACTTCATTTTGACCGTCCATCAAGAGACACGTGGTGAGATCCTATTCCATCGCAAAATCGGGAATCGGGAGTTGGACGAGCAAAGGAAACTTCTCTCCAAAAACTTTGATACGCAAAATCGCAAAATCCCGAGAAGACTTGTAAGCCGTCCATCACAGAGGACATGTGGCAGCGGATCAACGCACCGTCGGCATTTCGGCATTCGGGGTTTCAATTTTTCAAAGAAACTTGACATCGCAGCTCGCGAAATCGCGATTAGATCTTAGCCGTTCATCTATCCTGGACACGTGGCAAACATCGCAGCGCCCATCAGCATTTCGACATTCGGGGTTTCAATTTGTCAAAGAAATTTGACATCGCAACTCACGAAATTGCGATACACGAAATCACGATCAGATCTCAGCCGTCCATATCTCCTAGACACGTGGTGGACATCGAAGGCGCCGTCAGCGTTTCGGCATTTGGAGTTTCAAGTTGACAACAATTTGGAGCATCGCAAGTCGCGATATCTCGAGGAGGAATCAGGACCGCCCATCACTCCCGGATGCGTGGCGTAAATTCGAGGACTCGGGAAAAGTTCCACCAAGGAAAGGGCCATCATCATATCGGGATTCGGCGTTTCACGATTCTTGAGGACAAGAAACTCAAGCACTTCAAAACTTCGAACTCTGAAATCCCGACAGAAGGTAAACTCCATCGTGGGGCCCAACTCACGTCATCTCATCAATTCATGGGATCGAGATTCTCCACGGTAAAATCCCTGACGCAGATATGAGTCGTCCATCTGTTGAGGATGCGTGGTAGAGATCAAGGCCTTCCGAAAATTTCCCAAAAGAAGAGTTCATCGACATTCCGGGATTCGGAAAATCGCAGATCCTAACGACAAGACGACCGGTGCATTTGATGTTTCGACTTCGCTAGAAGAGATCAGGTCCATCCACCATAGGAGGACGCATGTCATAGATTGGAGCCATCGAGAAAAGTCCCAATAGGACAGTGCCATCGGTAAATCGAAAATCAGGAAATTGAGGAGTAAGAAAACCTCGACATGAGAACTCCCGAAATCCCGATTCGCGATATCCCGATAAGATCTGCACCGTCAGATCACACAAGATCTGGACCATTGAATTGTCCAAAGGCGTCTTTCACGTTTCGGCATTTTGAAAGACAAAAGAACAGGAAAAGCCCGTAGCACCTTAACATTAAAGCACATGGTCACATTGCAAGGAGACCAAGGGCCAATTCAAGCCCGATAAGCTCCCATTGGCCATCCACAGATCAGCATTTCTGAGATTGGAGGTAAATACGAATTTTTCCCTCTATTTCTTCTACAATTTTTTTTTTTGAAATGGCATCATCTAGCAACCTAATACCAACTCAGGGTCCGATTCTTCTAGGAAAGAACTATGAGTTCTGGTCCCTTCGAATGAAGTCATTCTTGCAAGCAAAAGAGTGTTGGGAACCAGTGGATCTTGGTTATGTGGAACCAGATCCAACCGCCCTCACTACCATGACAAATGTGTAGAGAATTGCTCAGGCAACTCTGAGGACCAAAGAAAACAAAGCGAAATTCTGGATACAGAATTCTGTGGATGATTCGATTTTCTTGAAAATCACAGGCACTGGTACTTCCAAACAGGCCTGGGACATCCTCAAAACGTCCTACCAAGGAAATGACAGGGTAAAAACAGTTAAACTACAGTTCTTGTGGACATAATTTGAGACCCTTAGGATGACAGAGTCGGAAACTGTGGATCAGTTCATGACCAGAGTAATGGGAATCGTGAACCAAATCAGACTGATTGGTGAAACCATCACTGATCAACCAATTGTTAAGAAAATTCTCAGAAGTCTTCCCAAGAAATTTGAAATGGTTGTCACAGCCATCCTTGAATCCAAGGATCTGTCAAGATTTTCAACATATGAACTAATTGGTTCTCTGGTGACACATGAGACAAGACTGCATCTCACAGATGAGTCAATCTCAAATGCTTTCAAAACTCAATTCTCTTTCAGCAGAGGGAGAGGCAGAGGAAGAAGTAGAGGTCACCAAGGATGAGGGAGCCATCAAAATAACTCTCATTCCACTGGAGGGAACATACAACAGTATCCAAATCAGAATTACCAAGGTCAAAGAAATCATCAACAAAATCAACATCAGAATTTCCAGCCTCAAAGAGGCAGAGGGAGAAGATCAAATGACAAATCAAGCATACAATGCTTTTATTGAAAAAAGTATGGGCACTATAAATCAGAATGCAGGAAGAAGCAGGCAGATCATCTCTCAGGCAGAGCACATGTGTCAAATCTCACGGGAATAAATTCAGGAGGTATGTTTCTCTCATGCCACAAATCTGAACAACAACCTAAAGATCTCTGGCTGCTGGACAGTGGATGCAGCAATCACATGACAGGTAACAAAGAATTACTTTCATGCCTTCATTCGTCAATTGCATCTGATATTACACTTGGAAATGATCATTTAGTCAAATTTCAAGGAAAAGGAACTGTTCTTATTCTTACTAAACAAAATGTAAAGAAAGACATGAGTAATGTCTATCATGTTCCAGACTTGAAACATAACTTGTTAAGTGTAGGACAACTCATTGAAAAAGGATATAAGGTACTTTTTGAGGGAGCCTCCTGCAAAATCTATGATAGAAAACCCAGCAGAAAATTGATTTCTGAAATCTATATGACTCCAAATAGGATGTTTCCCCTTACCCTCAGAACTGCAAATCTGAGTCAATCTTATGCATAGACTGCATCAATCCTAAATGAAACAATGATTTGGCATACAAGATTTGGACATCTACCATTTCAGAGTCTAAATCTTCTTCAGAAAAACTCCATGGTCAAAGGTCTACCTATTTTTAAAGAGAAAATTCCCCCATGTGAGTCCTGCATACTTGGAAAACACAAGAGAACTAGTTTTCCACAGTCTTCCAATCAAGCCAAACAACATCTTGAACTAGTTCACACTGATCTATGTGGATCAATGCAAACAGAGTCAATAGGTGGTAGTTTTTACTTTCTAATGTTTATTGATGATTTCAGCAGGAAAATTTGGATCTATTTTCTCAGACACAAGTCTGAAACATTTACAAAATTCAAAGACTTCAAGGAAGAAGCTGAAAAACAGAGTGGCAAATTTTTCAAAGTACTCAAATCAGATGGAGGAGGAGAGTACAACTCCAGAGAATTTGGAAATTTCTGCAAATCTCAAGGCATCATCATGCAAGCAACAACAAGGTATACTCCGCAACAGAATGGAGTGGCTGAAAGAAAAAATCATACTATCATGAATATGGCAAGAACACTTCTTAAAGAAAAACACTTGTCAAATATTTTTTGGGATAAAGCAGTAGCATGCTCAGTTTATCTTTTGAACAGATCACCAACCACCAGTCTACAGATGAAAGTTCCCCAAGAAGCATGGAGTGGGACAAAGCTCAATGTAGCTCATCTAAGGACATTCAGATGCATATCATATGCACACATCCCTTCCGAATTAAGGAAGAAGCTTGATGACAGAAGTGAAAAATGTATTTTCACTGGCTATAGTGAAACAGCTAAAGCTTACAGGCTTTACAATCCCATAACCAAGAAATTAATTCTCAGCAGAGATGTACAATTTCTGGAAAATAAATTCTGGAATGATTTTGAAACTCAGCAAGTGGACAGTCAAAATCCATTGCTGCCATGTTCTTAAAACACAGCAAATTTAGAACAGCAAGTACCTCAAACTACTCTTCCAAGACTACAGGTACAAGGACAACCAGATAACTCACAGGATAACTCAACTTCCAGCAAAGAATCATTCTCTGAACCACAGAATCATAGAACTCGAAGTTTGATAGAAATCCATCAGCAATTGGATGACTTTGAGCA
>JASDQU010439556.1:50833-65939 GCA_032191745.1 Picea mariana
TTTGATCAACAACTCCCACCCACAACCCCCTTAGTTGTGGCAAGGGGGATGGATTCATTAGGCACCAAATTCAAACATTGTGTTGGGTTTGTTGTCCATAACAATAATATCTCACTTGGATGTTAAACACACTAAGATGATTTAGCTCAAATCGATTTCTTATAAGATTTTATTTCACACTCCTATCGTCCATTTATACTATTGTACCTAGCAGTCTCATGTTTGACCTATTCATGGTCACTAACTGGTTTATCTCATTTTAATTTAATATGGCGATTGACAAAAAAGTCAATGTTGATGAGGTCCGTGTAATAGAATATTTCCAAATTTAACGAAATATGTGTTTTGTACAAAATTTTAGTAGGAAGTTTGTTTTATCTTACAACAACTAGGCATGATATTATGTATGCAACCGTTTTTTTTTTCGAGGTTCATGGAATATCCCAAAGATTTTCATAGGAAGATGGTGAAAAGAATTTTGAGATATGTTGTTGGCACTCTAAATTTTGGTTTATGGTACACTAAGTCTGAAGATAATCATTTTTCTGGTTACACTGACAGTGATTTTGTAGGAAGCCTAGATGATCGAAAAATCACCTCAGGGTATGCTTTTCACCTGGGCATGAATCTGATTTCTTGGGCTCAATATCTGCATGAAGATATTGAGCCTGTCACTGTCACTGAAACTTTCCTGCAATATTTAACTTTGGGGAATCGACCTCTAATATCGGTGCTATTGAATATGCTTTTCTGAATAATGAGGCAACAGAGAATTCCCCCCTATGGAGAAACATACTTCGATAGACCTGTATATCGCTACAGCAATGGACGCCTATCTATCGATTTCTTTGGTATGTTGATTACAATTTACATTTTTTCTTTATACATGGTTGATAAGAAGGATTTTTTAATTTTAAGGTCACTGTCTAGATTATATTGATAACTTTATGATAATGCTGTTTGATTTTGATACAACAACGAGGATGGGATTGTCGTTTTTGAGTCCACACTTGCAAACTGTGGGATCTAATTATGGGCATGGAGCCAACTTTGCAGCCTCTGGTGCAACTGCAAATGACATCAATTCCTTCATTTCTCCAATTTACCTACTTGGTATGATTAATGAGTTCAAGATCTTCAAGCAACAAGTCATGGCCACCATCTATGCACAAGGTAATTAAGGAATTTTCCATGGCTAACTTATTATAACTCTAATAAACGCGAAGGTGTGGTCATGTTGGAACCTAATGTAGATGGACAATTTTGGTCGGTATCATTTTTCTTTCATGGTTGCAGGTGCTCAAAGGTACCTTCCAAGTGCATATGCATTTCATAAAGGAATTTACATGATACAAATATGAGGCAATAAATTCAGCTATGCATACAAGAACCTCAATTAGAACCCACACTTTGCAAGTATGGACTCAAAAACGACAATCCCAACGTCATTTTTTTATCAAAATCAAACAACATGATCATTAAATTATTAATATAATCTAGACACTCACCTTAAAATTAAAAAATTATTTTTTCCTACCATGTATAAGGAAAAAATGAAAATTGTAATCCACATATCGAAGAAATCAATAGACAAGCGTCCATCACTGTAGTGATATACAAGTCTACAAAAGTATGTTTCTTCATAGGGGAGATTCTCTGCTTCCTCATTATTCGGGAAAGCATAGTGAATAGTAACAATATAAGAGGTCGAGTCCCCGAAGTTAAATATTGCAGGAAAGTTGCAGCGACAAGGTATGGGCAACAGGGCCACCATCACAATTAATGCATGTAAATGCAATAATCGATTACTATAGAAACAATCCATTGCTGAAGATAGAATCTTAGATCGGGCGCAACGATAATGATCAAATGGAAAGGCTTCCATAGGAATAGAAGAAAAAAAAGAGCAGAGATCCAGTTCTTGTGCCTTTCATCTATTTGAAAGGATGCCCAGGAAATTGTACAAGATGTTAGATTATTTCACACTGAGCCTAAATTTCTTAAGAAGTGAGTATAGTCATTGTGTTTACTTTGAAAGTTTGAAAAATGGTACATTCATTTTCTTAGTATTATATGTTGATGATATTATTGTTGCAAGCCAACACATGTTTAATATTACAAGGTTAAAGGCTCAGTTGACCACAATGTTTCAAATGAAATATCTAGGAGCTACACAACAAATCTTGGGAATATAAGTACACAAAGATGTGAAAAATGGTAAGTTGTGGTTATCACAACAAAAATCTATAAAGAACATATTGATGAGGTTCAGAATGTATATTGTGAAACTGGTAAATATCCCTATATCTTTCCATTGTAAGATTTCTTCAAGTTTATGTCCTAGTAGTAAGGAAGAAAAGGATTATATGTCTCATGTACCATATGCTAATACAATATGAAAGTGTATGATTGCGATGAAATGTTCAGGACTAGATATTTCACATGAAGTTGGTGTTGTGAGTGGACACATGGAAAATCCAGAGAATTGGAAATGGTTGCTTCGGTACCTTAGAGGCATAAGTATCACCTATAATAGTTGCAGTGATTTAGTCTATGATTATGATTTAGGAGATTTAGACAAGAAGAAAGCTACCTCAGGTTATGTCTCGCAAGAATGCAAGGATTTATTGCGTAAGTTTGGACAAGTACAAGATAAAGTGTTTTGTGGTGGTCAAAGCATTGTGCATTTGGCTAACTTTCTAGTGTATCAAAATGGAAAAATGCATCATTTTGAAAGACAAGTTACTAATGAAGGTGGAGTGGTCCATATTGGAGAAAATTTTACATACATGTTCACCAAACTAGTACTGTTAAAGAAGTTGTTGTTGTGTGTGGCTTCTCTTGGCTTGAAAAAGAGTTGATTAATGGGTTTTGGCAAGGTATTAGGTAAATTGTTGTCAAGGTGGAGATTGTTAAAATGTGACAACAATCGATTAAAAGAAAATGTGAAAACAAAAAATTACTTATGTAATTATTTGGCTATGTTAGTTTATGAAAATGGTGGAAGTTTGTATAACGGGTGGTAGTTCTTGTAAGTATGTAATGGTTCAATATACATTTATGTCTGTGAGGCCTGATACATGTATCAAGTTGTAAGCCCGATTGTAAGCCTAACTTGAATAATAAGGTGATCTGGATTTATGAGCACATTGAAATGAAAACACATATTTATAATATTAACAGAGAGACACAATGAATAACAATAGAGATACAATAAAAATGGACTTATATTAAATAAGAAATATGTTGAAATTGTAAAATGCAGACTGAAACAAACTTTCTAGAATGGTAGAAGATTATCTTTGAGAACATATGTGACATCTACGCTCAATCGCAAGAAGATGAGTACAATGAGGCTCTGAAGGAATTTTTAAAATAAACATGAAATCTAAAACCCCAGACATCCAAAACCCTAACCCTAGGAGATGAAGCCCCAAAAGTCATGTGGGCCACGTTGGGGTTAGTTAGTACATCAACTTCTTCAGGTCATAAATTTTGCATACAATTTTCGTTTAGGGTGCATGATAGATAGTTTGAAAGGTATTGACGAGGATATTCATTGACGGGGATCAATCAGAACCTTTGGCTATCATTAAGGTTCCTGATCATGAAAAAGCATCGTTTAGGCCATCAAAATGGCCTCGGAAGTTTAGAAACCAAAAAAATGATAAACATAGTAAGTTGCCAAAGAAATGTTTTGAGCTAGTTGGACAAGGTAGGTGTCGACCAATATCATCTTGGTTCAATCCTACCCCCTTAGGAAGAAATGGTATCCATTGCGTTGAGTTCCCCCATCAAATAAGGAAACTCTTTCTGAATTTGGCCCCGAGTGAGCCACTTTCCTTGGTGCAGGAGTTGCCTTGCTTTGACAACCCGAGAAAGTTGGATCCTCTGCTGGAGACTTCCCTTGACCTATGTGTCCATGATTTGATCATTGGATTCCTATTCCATGTAGTCAGGGTTGAGATTCATTGGTGTCAACTATTCTTCTATCTCCTAGGTGTCCAATAATGGTGGAAAATAAAGCCAAAGGAGGGCCACATTGAATACTAGGTGCAAGTCAAGGAATGGGGGAAGGTTGAGCTCAAAATAATTGTCACCTAAAACCTTGTTGATGGTGTAGGATCCATATTGGAGTGGGTGAATCTTCCGATGATGCCTTGTAAGGAATTATTTCTGTAAGTGCAACCAAAATTTATCTCCCACATGAAACTGGTGTGGCACTCGGTGTTGATCATGGAGCTGCTGGTACTTGGTATTGAACTTCTGTAAAATATCCTGAAACTATTGGAGGATGTGTTGGATTCACTCAATGAACCAGGTGACTTTTTCATCTCCAGTTGAAGCATACAATGAGCCTGCCTGGGTTGCCACAAGGGGTAGTGCAACCTCCATGGGACCCAATGGTTGAAATCCCAACCCCACCTGAAAGGGGTTGTGGCCGGTTAATCTATATATGTCTCTATTGTTGCTATGTTGAACATAGGGAATACTCTCATCCTAGGTGCGGGGGTGCTTAGAATTGTACATTCGTAGGATGTACACAATCATCTCATTGATGGCCTCAGTTTGTCCATCCATCTGCAGGTGGAAGCAAGTGGGTTTGGTGAGCTTGGTGTCTAGTAGTGACCAGAGGCTTGACCAAAATGAGTTGAGAAACAATCTATATCGATCTAAGATAATGGTTTTTTGGATCCCAAAGTTGTGATTCTCTTCTTGTAGGCAGCCATAATGTCCATCTTAGAAAATCGATCAACAACCACAAAAACACAATCATTTCCCTGCTTGGTGGACCAAAGGCCTGACATATAGTCCAATGAGATGGATTCCTAGGGCCTGTCAGGAGTAAGAAGAGGATTGTAAAGGCCTTGTTTCTTAATGGTCAGATTGGAAATAGTGGAGGAAGTGCAAGACCATATATGCTTCCTGACATCCTGTCGAAGTTTCGACCAGTAGAAATGTCGCTGCAACACTGCCAGTATCTTTTCCATGTCGAAGTGTCTTTCCACCCAACTGTAGTGGGATTCCCAAATAATATTTTCTCACTCTCTTGATGGAACATGTATATGTCCCATATGGCACAACAACCCATCTTGAATATTTAAATTGGAGACAATTGTGTTTGCGCCCAACATCTGGTAGGTGTTGGCGAAGTCAGGATCTGTCTCAAAGTGGTGGGGCCATCCGTAGGTCTCATGGCGGAAAGAATCAAGCACTGTTATGAGTTCCGCAAATATGGGTCGGTTGAGGCAATCAACGACTCAGTGATCCATGTGGATATCGGTGGCCACCCACCTTTTCCAACTTGCTCAAAACAATTTTCTACCAATTTTGTCAATTTACTATTTTTAGCAGTTTTTAACTTTCAGGGCCATTTTGAGGGCCTAAATGAAAGTTTTTAGAGATTGATCCCCCAAAATGAATCTCATCGATGATGCCTTTTTAACGAGATATCGTACGCCCCAAACAGATATTGTATTCCAAAGTTACACCCCCGAGAAGTTGATACGCCAAACTACCCAAAAGGGGATCCACAAAATTGTTGGATTTTCATCTTTCGAGGTTAGGGTTTTGGAATTTATTTATGAAACAAATGCCTTTGGGGGATCATTGTAAAATCATCTTCTCATGGATGAGAGTATCTATCACATCTCTTCTTATATATAAGATGTCGCCATTCTAGCGAGTCTTTCCCTCTATATTTTTATAGTCTTTTTACATTTTCGGTCATGAATAGAAAATTGTGTATTATTGTAACTATGTGTTTATTGTTGAATATATGATACATTTTTGTTATATTATTGGATATCCAAGATATCTATGTACATTGATATATTATATCCCTTCTCTCATTTTGTGCCGAAAATAATCTGGATCAGTGGCATCAAAGGAGGTTGTTCTTGATCATTTTCTTCAGTGGAGGTCACCGACGAGGTCCGAGTATAGAAGTTTGGGTCTCTAGCTTGTCTCTCTTGAAGAAAATTTCTCTCACACACCCAAGAAACCCTCCATGGTGGAAGAAAAGTGAAATGATGGAGCATACAATTCTATCAATATGTGGCTTGAGCAAGCTCTCACGTGACAGAGGAACGAAATGACGAATAATTTTTTCCACATCCTTTAATGCCTGCCGATAGCAACATACACATCTTAATTAAACAACCACTTTGTAAAAACCTCTCCTTTCAAGGTACAAGTTAATTTTGATTTTCTCATATCTGAAGGTCAGATAGATGCATATGCTCTAGAAAAATGGTTAAATCTGCTAGAAGGTTATTTCATTGTTCACCATTTTTTCGACAGGGAAAATATCACCTTCTCACTCCTTAAATATCTCCCCCATGTCAACCATTGGTGGGAAACATACTGGGAGCAAAGTTCCACAGAAGAGTCTAGAAGATATGGGGCCGATCCCACTTGCAATGTTTTTTTGGATGCGATAAAGGTACAGTATTACCCTATTGGAAACTATGAGGACCAGTATATGAGATGGACCACACTATGGCAAGAGAGGGGAAAATAAGTTCTGGAGTTCACCAATACCTTCCATACATTGTGCACCAATATGGGTATCAAATACTCCAAATGACATTTGGTTCTATAATACCGTGGGGCTCTACATAGATACATACAAACTGAAATGGATTTTTTGGACATATCATCACTCGGTGTTGCTTATCGATATGTTGTTAAAATTGAGTAGAAATTTAATCACTAAAAAAAATGGGAGTTCAGATCTGAAAATATGCAACAACCAAAGTATGAGAAAGACAAAACTAACAAACAAATCCCTTGAAACCAGTCTAAGCCACAAGAAAAGAAGGGTCCTGGAAAGATGAAGGACACCATAAAATGGTGTAATTTCCACAAAAACTCCTGGAACAACACCAATGAATGTCACTCAAAATAGTCATTAGTTTCCAAGATCAAAGACAAGGAGTCGAACCCTGATTCAGAAAATGATTATGAAAATACTGGTAAAAGACAGATCATCGATGTAGACCCCACTGCTATTGTCACAACCACAACAATTCAACCAAAAGAACCAAAAGATCCTGAAGAGGGGAACTCATTTTTCATTCACAGATGTGGGTGAAGGGGACCCCGTTGCATTTTATTATTGATAGCGGAAGCTAGAAGAACCTCATCTCAGTAGAAGTCATCAAACAATTCAGATTGTCGACAACACCGCACCCACAGCCATACAACATCGGGAGGAATTTCCAAGGACGATATCTTTGTATTAGCCATCATTGTCAACTTTCATACGACATCCAAACCTTCAACGATGAGGTATTATGTGATGTTTCCCCACTGGATGTCTGTGATGATCTTTTCGGCCAGCTATATATGTGAAACGACATGTTGTTTATGAGTCTCGACCCCGCGGTGTCATTGGTTGTCTTGGGAGTCATCTCTACAAAATACCATAGGTAGTTCCAACTACTGTTCCACATAAACAATGTTGCAAGGTAGTATTTCATACTGCAAAATTTAGCTTCTTCATAATCTGTTCAAAAGGTGAATAGAAGGATACTGCAACCACTACAACATCGACCCAAGAACCTTCTATCCAACAAAACATGGTAAAAAAGAATGCAACAAATCAGAAAGATTCCTTATGCACACATATATCTCATGTAGCCAAACTAGTTAAAAATTTCCAACCCTTCAAGCCATCGGTTCGTGGAAACCTTCAAAAAGCTAAGCAACGCAACTTCTCCAACAAGGAAAGCAGTGCATCAAGATGTAGATTCAACAACCTCTTTTCCCTCTCCCCCGCGCACTCAAATCAATGGAGACCATTTCTTCCTAAGGAGGGAGTATTGATACAGGTGGATATCCGTGGACACCCTCCTTTTCTAACTCACTCAAAACAATTTTTTGACAATTTTGACAATTTACTATTTTTAGCAATTTTTAACTTTCGGTGCCATTTTGAGGGCCTAAATGAAGGTTTATTTGTGATAGATCATACAAATGATATCCTAAGTCTCTAATTCAGACCCCAAAATGAATTTCATCAACGATACCTTTCCAACGAGCTATCTTGTGCCCCAAATGAAGATCGTATGTCAAAGTTACGCTTCCAAGAAGTTGATACACCAAACTACCCATAACGAGATCCACAAAACTGTTGGCTTTTCATCTTTCAGGGTTAGGGTTTTGGATTTTCTTTATGATAAAAAGGCCTTTGGATCCTCATTGTAAAATCATCTTCTTACGGATGCGAGTATCTGTCACATCTATTCTTAGAGATAAGCTACCACGATTCTAGCGAGTCTTTCACTCTGTATTTTTACAGTCTTTGTACATTTTCACTCTTTAATAGAAAATTGTGTATTACGATATCTATGTTTTTATGGTTGCATCTCTGATACATTTATGTTATATTATTGTATATCCAAGACATCTATGTACATTGATTTATTATATCTCTTCTCTCATTTCATGTCAAAAATAATCCGGATCACTCGGTTGGTACTTCCTGTTTAATACTTGATGTTGAGGTGGAACTGTTGCAAATATATAGGCCACTTCTGATGGTGATCATTCTAAAATTTTCCTTATGTCTACATGAACTGCAATATCTTATGATAAGTGTGGATGACTGTCTCGTTCCAGAGAATGTAATGCGTCCACTGGCGGTAGGATTTCACAATGGAGTACATATATTTTTCATAAGTAGGGTACTTACAAATGACATCTAATAGTGTCTCACAATGATAGGCCATGGGGTGGCCGTGTTGAGTGATGACTGCACCCACATCATAGTATAAAGTATCTGTCTCGATCTCAAAAGGATATTGCAGTTTAGGTGATGAAAGCACTGGGGTAGAGCACAAGTGCTACTTTAGATCATCGAATCCTTTATGTTGTGACAGGCCCCACACAAATTTTTCCTTACCACCACCTATGGCTATTTGGCTGAGGGCCCATGAAATATGGGAGAATCCTAAAACAAACCAGTGATAGAAATTGGAAAGGCCTAAGAATCTCTAAATCTTAGTGAACGTGGTTGGGGCTGGCCAATCACGGATGACTTGGATCTTGGATGGATCCACATGCACTCTGTCCATGCCGAAGGAGTAATTTTCCAAGTTGGCATATAGCTTGTGCTTCCACAGAGTGTGAAGAACCTACTGAATGTGTTGCAAGTGTTCCTCCCAAGTCTTGTTGTAGATGAGGATGGAATCCATGTACACCACTACAAGAATTGGTGAAAGGCCGCAAGATATCGTTCATCAGCCTCATGAAAGTTGTTGGGGAATTTGTCAAACCAAAGGGCATGACCAGCCATTCAAAAATACCTTCTTTTTACTTGAAGGCAATCTTCCATACATCTGTCTTCTCTATTGGGACCTGATGGTAGCCAGAATTCAAATCAATCTTACTAAAGTAATTTTCTCTCTTGATCTAATCAAGGAGATCCTTGATTCGGGGAATCGGGTACCAGTTCCTGACTGTGATTTTATTTAGGGCCCAATAATCAATGCAGAGTCACCAAGTCCCATCTTTCTTCTGCACAAGCATGATCGGGTTTCCACAAGGTGATGGTATGGGTCAGATGTACCCCTTGTGGAGTAGTTATTGTATCTGATGATGGATCACCTCATTTTTAACAAAGAGCGATGATATACTAGTCCATTGGATAGTGGTGCGCCAAGGGTCAGATTGATGGAATGCTTGACCTAACAGTCCATAGGTACCCCAACAGGTGAGGATAACATGTCATTGTATTCTCTCATGACTTTGTCCACTTGATTCTGCTTCGTGGAGAGGTCAGTCATGGAGGCTATGAATGTGGTTTCATTCTTTCACTCACTCCAAGAGTGAATCACGAAGAAGACAAGCTTCCCGGTTTGAGAGATGACCTTCCTACATTTGTTGGCAGAGATCATAGAAATGGCATTAGGTGGGACTACCTCAGGTCTTCTGTACAATTTCATGTTCAAAGTAATAATAACACTGTGAGGCCTATACTCATATACAACATGATGTTTCCATAAATAAGATTGGCCCAAAATAACATCACAAAATCCAAGGGGAGAAACATCACACAATAACTCAACTTTGAATGGCTTGATGTTGTATGACAGGAGGCATTGTTGGTTAACACGAAGATTGCTCCCTTGGCGAAGCCATCCGATGGTGTAAGCTTGTGGTTGCAGCGTTGTCGGCGGGGATAGATGCTTGATGACCTTCACTGATATGAGGTTCTTCTGGCTACCTCTATAAACAATGAAGTGCAGCTAAGTGCCTTTCACCCACATATATGAATGAAAGAGGCGCTCGCCTTCATCTAGCTCATCAAGTTCACCAGGATGGATCTTGGTGGTAGCAACGTTGGCACTGGGTTCCACATAAATGATGCCTCCCTCGTTTTCTGGTTCTGACTCAGAGTCGTAACCTACATCCGATTCAGAGTATTTAACCTCTACTATTAATGACTTCTTTGAGCGGAAATCAACAATGTTATGCCAGTGGATCTTATGGAAGTCACACGACTTCCTGACATCTTTCTTCGGATTTTCGTTGTCCTTCTTTTCTTTTGGCTTCGACTTGTTGGCCTGAGGTTGTCCATCTTTGTTATTTCCTTTTTTTTGTGGGTTGGAGCTGCCCTTTCCCTGCTTCTGTTGTGAGATATTCCTAGAACCAAACTGTCGCGTCTTTTGTTTAAGCTTCTGCTCAATTTTGATGGCATATCGATAGGCTATGCCTAAGGACGAGATGTCCAAAAGATCCATTTCTTCCTGAATGTATCTATGCAGCGACCATACTTGAGCACCATATGTCTCTCAAAATATTTGATACCCATCTTGGTGCGCAAGGTATGGAAAATATTTGTGAACTTTGGCACTGCTTGGTCCCTTTCCTGCCACAGTGTGGTCCATTTTGTATACAAGTCATCATAACTTCCAACATGGTATTATTTCTTCTTACTATCATCCCTGAAGGATTCCCCGGTAAGTGTGACTATAAATAATGATGGTTCCTCCGTTATCTTTTTCTAATAGAAATTCTCCCACCAATCTTTAACATGGAGCATGACTTTGAGGAGCACAAAAGTAATATTTTCTCTATTCAAAAAGTTATGGACAAAAAAATACCCTTCTAGAAGATTCAACCATTTGTCTATAGTATCTACGTCTATATGACCTTCAAATATAGGAATATCAAATTTGATTTGTACCTTGAAGGGGGTGGTGCCTCTGCTCAAGGTAGATGCGTCTTTTGTCGGCAGACATCGAAGGATTTGTGCAAAGTTGTCCATCATTTCTTACCTTTGTCGGTCGAGGGATTCTTCGAGAAACATTTTGAAAGGATATCCTATCCCGTCATCTTTCTTTCTACTCTCCATGGAAGTATTCTTGTACGTGCGAGATAATTTTTCCTCAAGATAAACAAGCTCGAGACCCAACTCTCTATAACTTGATCTTGTTGGGGACATGCACTAAAAAACAAGGAGAAGTTCACTCTGATACGATTGATCCAGATTTATGAGAAGAATGAAATGAAAACAAATATTTGTAATATTAGCACAAAGACACAGTGAATAAAAACAGAGATAGAGTAAAACTGGACTTCTATTAAATAAGAAATATGTTGAAACTGTAAAATGTAGACTGAAAGAAGCTTGCTAGAATAGTGGCAGCTTATCTCTGAGAAGAGATGTGACGACTACACTCATTCGCAAGAATATGAGTACAATGAGGCTATGGAAACCTTTTTACAATAAAAATGAAATCCTAAACCCTAGACATCCAAAAAACTAACCTTAGGAGATGAAGCGCCAAATGTCATGTGGGCCTCGTTCGAGTAAGTTAGTACATCAACTTCCTGTGGTCGTAACTTTTGCATACGATCTTCGTTTAGGGCACACGATAGCTCGTTGGAAAGGTATTGACGAGGATATTCATTTAGGGAGATCAATCAAATCCTTTGATTGTTATTGAGGTTCTGGATCACAAAAAAACATCGTTTAGGCCCTCAAAATGGCCCCGGAAGTTCAGAAACCGAAAAACTGCTAAAAATAGTGAGTTTCCAAAGAACTGTTTCGAGCCAGTTGGACAAGGTGGGTGGCTGCCAAGATCCTCCTGGATCATAAATATAATGATATCTTTCCCTATGGATGTTTCCTTGGCACAGCGTTAGCGTTTTACCATGTAAATTTCACGTGTTATCTGAGTTATTTATTTGTCTTTATTGTCATATTTCTTACTTTTATTATTGTATTCAGGTTATTAAATACCAACACGTGCCATGTTGTGGTTGACTATCAATTTCATGAATTACTAGAATTGAAAGTTTGAATGAGTTGTCCAATAAAATGACACATGAATACACATGAGTTAGCTCAAGGGGGTTGTGAAGCTTGCCTACACTAAATGAAAAAAAACAAATCAAAGGAATAATGGAATAGCTTGAAGGAATAATAAGCTTGAAACTTTTGGCAATGGAATAGCCTTTGAATCAAAATCTTAGAATTGTTGGAAGAATGGTCATGCCTCAACTCTCAACTTTGCACGTAGATGACGTAGAGATGTTTTGGAAGCAAATCAAAGACATATAGCAAACTTTTCAATAAATCTAGTTACCCATTTCGGAAGAGTTGTAACTTCATGCACGATCATGTCAGCCGTTAACTTAATTATGTACAACATCCAATAGTATAAGTTAGTTGATGTTTTCATGGATCAGTGATCGTTTATGAATGCAGATTAGATAAAGGAATAGTAGTTCATTGTTGTATCACATTAAACGTAAGGAATGAGTCAAAGAATTATCTAAGCTCCCCAACCACAATATCATGGAGGTAGAGACCCTCCCTCTTATATATAACTATTGGTTGGTCTTCCATATTTATGTATGATGTTGTGACCCGAATGATGGTTAGCCCTCCTATCCGACCCTCTTCCTTCTCAATACCAAATGTGGATTAGCTTTTGTATGGGTTGGTATTACATCTTTATGTATGATGATYAGATTTTGTATGGGTTGGTATTACATCTTTATGTATGATGATGTGACCSAAATGATATTCTTCCCACCTATACAACCCTCTTCCTTCTCAGGACCAAATCTGGATTAGCTTTTGGTMGCTATCACAGATTATGACTGATAATATCACTARTAATTCAGTCTTCATAACCCTAATTGATGAACTAGGTTTTTCAATTTCAACKACAATAAGAGTGAATAGAAGGTATATCYACTAGATCTGAACATTGTGGTAACAAGTTAGTTTATCACAACACATAATACAGATCATTAYACAGAAAACAAAGTCTCTTAGTCCATTGAATTCTATTGTTTGGAATATTTATTGAACAAGACATTGGTGGTTTATCCAAGGGGTTTCTAAACTCAAAATTTCAGTCTCAACCAAATATTTARATTCCCATATTCCATAAACTGGGTTTTTCAGTTTTGACCAAAATAAGAGTGAATAGAAGGTAGATCTACTAGATCTCAACACGGTGGTAACAATTCAGTTTATCAGAACATATTATACGGAGCATTACGTTAAAAACTGAGCCTCTTGGTCCATTTACTTGTATTGTTTGGAAATATTTATCCAGCATGACACAAGTGGTTGATCTAAGGGGTTTCTAAACACAATTTTTCAGAGACTCAACCAAAAGTTTAGTTTCATGTTTATCTCCTTTCCTTCATTGAATTGAGAAACAATTCCCACTTTATATTTAGTGCAATTTTTTCAAGAAAAATCAAATTAGATGGCTTTCCGTAGAACAATTAAAAAGCCTAATGCTATGACTGCAATAGGACGTTTCACTACTAAACACTGAGCATCCACTCAGGAAACAAGGTTTTCTAGCAGATCTCATACATAAGCCTTCTAAGGAAGTAACTCACAAGTTTTATCCACACAGGAGAAACAAAATGTATTATTGGACGTACCCACAAAAATTTTCTAGAAGGCATAACGGTATAATATCCGCTTGTTTTCAAATAAGCCAACATATTATATCAATAGAATCAAACTGACAGACAACCAATCTTTTTAATGAACATACATTATTCCAATACAATAGAAATGTAAAGGGAAATTTGTTTTCAAACTCAGTGAATCATTATGTGGCCAAAGGTAATCCGGAAAAATATAAGATGTGTGATTCCTTCATGGTAAGTCAAAGTCTCTTAAAAATTGAGTATGATCGTTGTGTTTATGACATATTCATTATCTTGGTGGTATGTTTATGATATGCTCGTTACAATCAAGCATGGTTGATGTTAACGTTAGAAGATGCTCCTTGACTGCCAAGGGAACATGCCTAAAACATCTTTATTTTGCAATGGTTGAGAAAAATGGATGGATCAGGTTGATCAAGAGGGATGAGAAGGACATAGTTTCTGGAAAAAGGAAATCAGGCTCAAATCCAGCTAGAAGGGTTCCATCTCTTAGGTCAAAGGCAAGTTGATGGACAGTAGACAATTGAAAAGATAACATGAAATGGAAGAAGGTGACACTTAAATGAATATATAGGCCCTACAATTTTCTCATCCTTATACATTGAAGATGTTTAAATAAAAATGTCATTTTTTATCTGAATCATAATATCTGAAAGCAAATTACAATTTGCAGGAAATGAACAATAGAATCTCTATTGTCATTAGATCTGAAACTATGTAATGACTAATGCATTGTAAAAACCATCTTTGTCATTAGATAAGAATAAACAAGATAGAGGAAATCTGAGATACAAAAGAAACACATAGACTAACAATCTATTCATCTTGATGCTCTAAGCATGAAAATGCAGAATTTACAGAGTACATATTTACATGTTTGGCCAAGACTCTAACCTCCCTTCTTTCATCTAGCGATCCCCTTTAAATTCAAATTTGTAAAATTTATAAAAACATACATCAAGAAACTGTTGCTAATCTTTTGGAACAAAATCTAATAATAAACCCAATACGCAAAATCAGGAACTGTGGAATCGAATGCTTGCCTCGGAATGATGAACTACTTTCCAAAAATAGAATTTGAATTAAAATGTTGGATACTCTGCCACTTTTCCATTAGTTGTCTTCATACTCTGAAAAGATGGATTTGCATGATTGACTGCTGATTTTTTGC
>JASDQU010439556.1:87909-100580 GCA_032191745.1 Picea mariana
AATAAGAAAGTTGATGTCTGCGATGGAATGTTAAAGTATTTCACATGCAGTTGATGTTATCAATGGACACATGCCAAAATCAGGTAAATAGCATGGAAATGGGTGCTTCAATATCTCAGAGGCATGAGTATCACCTACGATGGTTGCAATGATCTAGTTTGTGGTTATGTTGATTCAGTGGAGGTGGAGTGGTCCATATTGGAGCAAACTCTGCAGACATGTTCACACAACCACTATTGTTAGAGAAGCTATGGGGGTGTTTGGCTTCTCTTGGTTTGCAGGAAAGGTGATCATTGATTTGTTGGGAAAGGTATAAGGAAATTGTTTTCAAGGTGGATATTTTTGGGTTGTGACAACACATATCCTTGTAGTTACAATTCAGAGGTTTCTCAAGTGTTTGGCTTTTCATATGCCTAGAAATGCTTGAGATCTCTCATGTTTAAATGTAGAATCTTGTGGAGAGTTTCTTGAGACTTGTATTCATTTCTCCAAAGAGAAATAAATACTACCATTCCCTCCATATTTTCCCTTTGTCTACGTGTGATATCTAGTTGTGTTTTCTATATTCACTTCTCTATTCTCTATTCATTAACGTTGAGTTTTGTAGGCCATGTTCCAACATGGTTGAGACTATGAAAATTTGAGTTTAGAAATGCCTTTGATCAACCACTAGTGTCATATTGGATAAATCTTTCCAAAAAATAGAAGCCAATGGAACAAGATACTTTGTTTTCTATGTAATGATCTGTATAATATGTTATGATAAACTAATTTTCTACCACCATGTTCAAATATAGTATATCTAGCTTTTTTGAAAAATTTAGTGGATGACTTGATTTTCTGAAAAATAACAGTTGTTGTTACTTCAAAACAGTTTAATTGCAGACCTTGAGGATGCATTTTGAGACTTTAAAAATGACAGAGTCTGAAAACGTTGATAAATTTATGACCAGAGTGATGGGAATTTTAAGCCAGATCAGGTTGACTGGTGAAGACATCCCTGATCAAAGGATTGTTGAGAAAGTACTCAGAAGTCTTCCAAAGAAATTCTGAATGGTTGTTACAGTCATCCTTGAATCCAACGATCTGTTAAATATTTCAAGAGATGATTTAATGGGCTCTTTGTTGACACATGAGACTAGACTACATCTAGAAGATGAGTCAATAGCCAACTCTTTCAAGACTCAATTCTATTTCAGGATAGGGAGAGGCAAAGGCAGGGGTAGAGGTCACCAAGGAGGAGGGAGAAGTCCAAGTAACAATCACTCAAGTGAAGGTCACACACATCAAAACCAAAATCATAATTTCTAATCTCAAAGAGGAAGAGGGAGGAGATCAAATGAAAAAGCAAGCATACAATGCTATTACTGAAAAAAGTATGGTCACTATGAATCTGTGTTCTGGAATAAGAAATTAGATCAGCCCTCATGCAGAGCACATGTCTCAAATCATGAAGGAGAAAACTCAGATGAGATTTTTCTCTCATGCCATAAGACTGAAGAACAACACAAAGACCTCCGGTTGCTGGATAGTGGATGCAATACTCACATGATAGGTAACAAAGATTTTCTTTCATGTATTGATTCTTCTATTTCATTTGATATTTCCCTTGGAGATGACTCTTTAGTCAAAGTTCAAGGAAAAAGAACTTTCCATATTCTAACTAAACAAAATGTAAAGAACATAAACAATCTCTATAACATTCCATATATGAAACATAATCTCTTAATTGTAAGACAACTAGTTGAAAATGGCTATAAGGTACTTTTTGAAGGAGCATCATGTATGCATTTGATATTTCCCTTGGAGATGACTCTTTAGTCAAAGTTCAAGGAAAAAGAACTTTCCATATTCTAACTAAACAAAATGTAAAGAACATAAACAATCTCTATAACATTCCATATATGAAACATAATCTCTTAATTGTAAGACAACTAGTTGAAAATGGCTATAAGGTACTTTTTGAAGGAGCATCATGTATGATATATGACAAATCCCCCAACAGAAAATTGATTTTTGAAATCCACATGACTAGGAATAAAATGTTTCCATTGATCCTTAGAACTGCAAATTTAACTCGATCTTATGCACAAAGTTCATTCATCCCCAATGAAACTATGGTTTGGCATTAAAGATTTGGACATATGCCCTTTCAGAGTCTAATACTTTTACAGAAGCACTCCATGGTCAAAGATCTACCTATCTTCAAAGATAAAATCCCCCATGTGAGTCTTGCATTCTTTGAAAACATAAGAGAATAAGATTTCCTATGTGGACCAATGCAAACAATGTCAATAGGTGGTATCTTTTATTTCCTAGGATTTATTGATGACTTTAGCAGGAAAATATGGGTCTATTTTCTGAGATACAAATCTGAAACCTTTGCAAAGTTCAAAGAGTTCAAGGTTGAAGCTGCAAAAACATAGTGGGAAATATGTAAAGACTCTCAAGTTAAATGGAGGAGAATATTGTTCAACAAAATTTGAAAATTTTTGCAAATCATAGAAACTAATCAAAGTTTTGGATTTAGCCTAAAAATTGCCGTATGGACAGTCAAAATACATTTTTTCCACTTCCTAAAAACATAATATTTTCAGGACAAAAAACACATGAGCCTGTCCTTCCAAGATTGCAGGTACAAGGACAACCTGAAACTTCTCAGGACAACTCTTCTTCAAGAAGAAATTCATCCTCTAAATTTCAAAATCAATGAACTCAAAGCTTGAAAGAAATCCATCAGTAGTTGGATGATGTTGATCAACGAAATATTTTTGCATTAATGTCATGTCAACCTACATCTTTTAAAGAGGCGTCTGAAGAGCCACATTGGGTTCAAGCCATGAACCTAGAGATTGAATCCATTGAGAAGAACAATATGTGGGATCTTGCTGATCTTCCCAGACATAAGATAAGTATTGATGTCAAGTGGGTTTACAAAAATAAACTCAATGAAAAGGGGTAGATTGAAAAACAAAAAGAAACACTTGTTGCCAAAGGATTCTCACAGCAACTAGGCATTGATTATGGTGGAACGTTTTCTCCAATAGCAAGGTTGTACACTGTAAGGACTCTCTTAGCCATAGCAACTAAGCACAAATTGCAAGTATATCAGATGGATTTCAGGTTATCTTTCATGAATGGTGTCTTAGAAGAAGAGGTCTATGTCGATCAGCCATGTAGATTTGAAGTCAAAGAGTAGCTAGCCAAAGTGTATGGGTTGGAGAAAGTCTTGTATGGTTTAAAGAAAGCTCCAAGATCTTGGTACAACAGAATTGACACTTACCTAATCAAGAGTGGTTTCAGTAGAAGCCAAAATGAGCCAACTCTATACACCAAAATAGATCAGCAAGGTAAAATTTTGATTGTATGTTTATATGTAGATGACATGATATATACTCGAAATCTTGAGTCAAGTAGTATTAAACATGCCATGCAATCTAAGTTTGAGATGATAGATCTTGGCATAATGAAATATTTTTTGGGGATTGAGGTTCACCAATCAACCAAAGGAATTTTTTTCTGTCAAAAAAAGTATAAAACAAACATCATCAAAAGATTCTTCATGGAAGACTGCAATCCATCATAAACGTCTATACCCCTAGGCACAAAATTGAGCAACCAAGATGAAGGCCCTACAGTGGATTCTACCTTGTACAAAATTTTAGTAGGAAGTTTGTTGTATCTTACAACAACTAGGCATGATATTATGTATGCAGCCAGTTTTTTTTTGAGGTTCATGGATTATCCTAATGATTTTCACAGGAAGATGGCAAAAAGGATTTTGAGATATGTTGTTGGCACTCTAAATTTTGGTTTATGGTACACTCAGTATGAAGATAATCATCTTTCTGGTTACACTGACACTGATTTTGCAGGAAGCCTAGATGATGGAAAAATCACCTCAGGGTATGCTTTTCACCTAGGCATGAATCTGATTTCTTGGGCATCAAATAAGCAACCCATTGTCTCAATATCTTCTGCAGAGAAAGAGTATGTAGCTTCTACCTCAACTTCTTGTCAAGATTTGTGGCTGCAAAGACTATTGAATGGCATGTCACATACAGAAAAGTCGTGAACTCCATCTTCTATGACAATAATTCAGCAATTGCTTTATCCAAAAACCATGTTTTTCATAAGAAAAGAAAGCACAATGACTCTCGGTTTCACTTCATATGCGAGCTAGTCAATAATGGTGAAATCACCCTTCAATTTTTTGGTTCACGAGATTAGCTCACATACATCTTTACAAAGCCATTGGGAAAAACCATTTTTTATTTTCAGAGACAACACTTGGGAATTATTAGTGTTTTTGTTTGTAACTATTGATTTTAAGAGTGAGTGTTAGTTAGTTATAACCTCAACAACATATGACTGTACACTGCCAGTTGTTCTTGCCAGCTATAGTAGTCGTTAGGATTTCTTCTTTCCTTCTTGATTTAGTTGTTATGTTTATCACCTATAAGGTTTATCTTAACATCTAATATGAATGCGCTATGCACATTCTTGTTCCCAACCTATCTTCTTTGTATTATCTTCTTCATTTGCTATTTTTTCACAGTAGAGTTGTCGAGCTCAAGGGAAGAGGAGCCGAAGAGGGTTTTGTCTATTTCAAAGGATACTGCAGTAAGGCGCAATAACTATATCTCTTCTCTTTTTTTTCTTCTATGACATTGGAAGCCTTGGCATTTGATGGTTATCGTTTCACCCAAGATCGCATTCTATATTAAAAAATGGATCGTTGATACAGTAATCTTTTATTGCTTTTACATGCATTAATTTTTATGGTGGACCTCCTTCACATACCTTGTCACTGTCACTGAAACATTCCTGCAATATTTAACTTTGGGGACTCGACCTCTGATATCGGTGCTATTGAATATGCTTTCCCGAATAATGAGGTAGCAGAGAATCCCCCCTATGGAGAAACATACTTTGGTAGACTTGTATATCACTACGGTGATGGATGCTTGTCTATTGATTTCTTCGATATGTGGATTACAGTTTTCATTTTTTCTTTATACATGCTAGATAAGAAGGATTTTTTAATTTTAAGGTCATTGTCTAGATTATATTGATAATTTTATGATAATGTTGTTTGATTTTGGTAAAACAACGATGATGGGATTGTTATTTTTGAGTCCATACTTGTAGACTGTGGTCTCTAATTATGGGCATGGAGCCAACTTTGTAGCTTCTGATGCAACTACAAATGACATCAATTCCTTCATTGCTCTAATTTCCCTACTTGGTATGATTAATGAGTTCAATATATTCAAGCAGCAAGTCATGGCCACCATCTATGCACACGGTAATTAAGGAATTTTCCATGGCTAACTTATTATAACTCTAATAAACGTGAAGGTATGGTCATGTTGGAACCTAATGTAGATGGAAAATTTTGGTCAGTATCATTTTTCTTTCATTGCTGCAGGTGCTCAAAGGTACCTTCCAAGTGCATATGCATTTCAGAAGGGGATTTACATGATACAAATATGAGGCAATGAATTCAACTATGCGTACAAGAACCTCAACTTGAGCGGCTCAAGTTGAGGTTCTTGTACACATAGTTGAAGTCATTGCCTCATATTTGTATCATGTAAATTCCCATTTGAAATGCATATGCACTTGGAAGGTACCTTTGAGCACCTACAACCATGAAAGAAAAATGATACCGACCAAAATTTTCCATCTACATTAGGTTCCAACATGACCATACCTTCGCGTTTATTAGAGTTATAATAAGTTATCCATGGAAACTTCCTTAATTACCATGTACATAGATGGTGACAATGACTTGCTTCTTGAAGATCTTGAACTCATTAAAAATACCAGGTAGGGAAATTGGAGCAATGAAGGAATTGATGTCATTTGCAAATGCACCAGAGGCTGCAAATTTGGCTCCATGCCCATAATTAGAGCCCACACTCTGCAAGTATGGACTAAAAAACGACAATCCCAATGTCGTTTTTGTATCAAAATCAAACAACATTATCATAAAATTATCAATATAATCTAGACACTCACCTTAAAATTAAAAAAATCTTTTTTCCTACCATGTATAAGGAAAAAATGAAAACTGTAATCCACATATCGAAGAAATCAATAGACAAGCGTCCATCACTGTAGCGATATACAAGTCTACCAAAGTATGTTTCTCCATAGGGGAGATTCTCTGCTTCCTCATTATTCAAGAAAGCACAGTGAATAGTAACAGTATCGGAGGTCGAGTCCACGAAGTTAAATATTGCAGGAAAGTTGCAGTGACAAGGTATGGGCAACAGGGCCATCATCACAATTAATGCATGTAAATGCAATAATCGATTACTATAGAAACAATCCATTACTAAAGATAGAATCTTAGATCGGGCGCAAAGATAATGATCAAATGGAAAGGCTTCCAACGGAATAGAAGAAAAAAAAGAGCAGAGATCTAGTTCTTGCACCTCTCGTCTATTTGAAAGGATGCCAAGGAAATTGTACAAGATGTTAGATTATTTCACGACGAGCCTAAATTTCTTAAGAAGTGAGTATAGTCATTGTGTTTAATTTGAAAGTTTGGAAAATGGTACATTCATTTTCTTAGTATTATATGTTGATGATATGATTGTTGCAAGCCAACACATGTTTAATATTACAAGGTTAAAGGATCAGTTGGCCACAATGTTTCAAATGAAAGATCTAGGAGCAACAAAAAAAATCTTGGGAATATAAGTACACAAAGACGTGAAAAATGGTAAGTTGTGGTTATCACAACAAAAATCTATAATGAACATATCGATGAGGTTCAGAATGTATATTGTGAAATTGGTAAATATCCCTATATCTTTCCATTGTAAGATTTCTTCAAGTTTATGTCCTAGTAGTAAGGAAGAAAAGGATTATATGTCTCATGTACCATATGCTAATACAATAGGAAAGTTGATGATTGTGATGAAATGTTCAGGACTATATATTTCACATGAAGTTGGTGTTGTGATTAGACACATGGAAAATCCAGAGAATTCGAAATGGTTGCTTCGGTACATTAGAGGCACAAGTATCACCTATAATAGTTGCAGTCATTTTTTATATGATTATGATTCAGGAGATTTGGACAAGAAGAAAGATACCTCGGGTTATGTCTCACAAGGATGCAAAGATTTATTGGGTAAGTTTGGACAAGTACAAGATAAAGTGTTTTGTGGTGGTCAAAGCATTGTGCATTTGACTAATTTTCCAGTGTATCAAAATGGAAAAATATATCATTTTGAAAGACAAGTTACTAATGAAGGTGGAGTGGTCCGTATTGGAGAGAATTTTACATACATATTTATGAAATTAGTATTGTTAAATAAGTTACGGTTGTGTGTGGCTTTTCTTGGTTTGAAAAAGAGTTGATTAATGGGTTTGGGCAAGGTATTAGGTAAATTGTTGTCAAGGTGGAGATTGTTAAAATGTGACAACAATTGATTAGAAGAAGATGTAAAAACTAAAACTTACTTATGTAAATATTTGGTTATGTTAGTTTATGAAAATGGTGGAAGTTTGTATAACGGGTGGTAGTTCTTGTAAGTATGTAACGGTTCAATATACATGTATGTCTATGAAGCCCGATACATGTATCAAGTTGTAAGCCTGATTGTAAGCCTAACTTGAATAATAAAGTGATCTGGATTTATGAGCAGAATGAAATGAAAACACATATTTATAATATTAACAGAGAGACACAATGAATAACAACAGAGATACAGTAAAAATGGACTTATATTTAATAAGAAATATGTTGAAACTATAAAATGCAGACTGAAACAAACTTTCTAGAATGGTGGAAGCTTATCTCTGAGAACATATGTGATGGCTACACTCAATCGTAAGAAGATGAGTACAACGAGGCTTTGAAGGAATTTTTAAAATAAACATGAAATCCAAAACCCTAGACATCCAAAACCCTAACCCTAGGATATGAAGCCCAAAAATTCATGTGGGCCACATTGGGGTTAGTTAGTACATCAACTTCTCGGGGTCATAAATTTTGCATACTATCTTCGTTTAGGATGCATGATAGATAGTTGGAAAGGTATTGACAAGGATATTCATTGACAGGGATCAATTAGAACCTTTTCTATCATTAAGGTTCCTGATCATGAAAAAGCATCGTTTAGGCCATCAAAATGGCCTCGGAAGTTCAGAAACCGAAAAAATGCTAAACATAGTAAGTTGCCAAAGAAATGTTTTCAGCCAGTTGGACAAGGTAGGTGGCCACCAATATCATCTTGTTTCAAACCTCCCTCCTTAGGAAGCAATGGTATCCATTTCATTGAGTTCCCCCATCAAATGAGGAAACTCTTTATGAATTTGGCCCCGAGTGAGTCACTTTTCTTGGTGCAGGAGTTGCCTTGCTTTGACAACCCGAGAAAGTTGGATCCTCTGCTGGAGACTTCCCTTGACCTATGTGTCCATGATTTGATCATTGGATTTGTATTCCTTGCAGTCAGGGTTGAGCTCCATTGTTGTCAACTATTCTTCTATCTCCTAGGTGTCCAATAATGGTGGAAAATAAGGCCGAAGGAGGTCCACATTGAATACTAGGTGCAAGCCAAGGAATGGAGGAAGGTTGAGCTCAAAATAATTGTCACCTAAAACCTTGTTGATGGTGTAGGATCCATATTGGAGTGGGTGAATCTTTCGATGAGGCCTTGTAAGGCATTATTTCTACAAGTGAAACCAAAATTTGTCTCCCACCTGAAACTGGTGTGGCACCTCGTGTTGATCATGGAGCTGCTTGTACTTGGTATTGAACTTCTGTAAAATATCTTGAAACTATTGGAGGATGTGTTGGATTCGCTCATTGAACTGGGTGGCTTTGTCATCTCCAATTGAAGCATGCAATGAGTCTGCCTGGGTTTTTTTAAGGGGTAGTGCAACCTCCATAGGACCCAATGGTTGAAATCTCAACCCCACCTGAAAGGGGTTGTGGCCGGTTAAGCTATGTATGGATCTGTTGTAGCTATGCTGAACATAGGGAATACTCTCATCCCAGGTGCAGGGGTGTTTGGAATTGTACACATGTAGGATGTGCACAATCATCTGGTTGATGACCTTGGTTTGTCTATCCATCTGCGGGTGGAAGCAGGTGGACTTGGTGAGATTGGTGTCCAACAGTGACCAGAGGCTCAACCAAAATGAGTTGAGAAACAAAATATCTCAATCTAAGATAATGGTTTTTGGGATCCCAAAGTGGACCCACATTCGTTCAAATAATATCTTGGCAATAGCCTCTATTGTCCATCTTGGAAAATCGATCAACAACCACAAAAACACAATCATTTCCCCGCTTGGTGGACTAAAGGCATAACATATAGTCCAATGAGATGGATTCCCAGGGTCTGTCGGGAGTAGGTAGAGGAGTGTAAAGGCCTTGTTTCTTAATGGTCAGATTGGAAATAGCGTAGGAAGTGCAAGACCATATATACTTGTTGACATCCTGTCGAAGTTTCGAACAGTAGAAATTTCGCTGCAACACTGCCACTATCTTTTCCATGTCGAAGTGTCCTGCCACCCAACTGTAGTGGCATAACCAAATAATATTTTCTCGCTGTCTTGATGGAACATGTAGATGGCCCATATGGCACGAAAACCCATCATAAATATGGAAATTGGTGACATTTGTGTTTGCGCCCAACATCTGGTAGGTGTTGGCGAAGTCAGGATCCGTCTCAAAGAGGTGGGGCCATCCATAGGTCTCATGGTGGAAAGAATCGAGCATTGTTGTGCGTTTCGCAACTAGAGTTCGGTTGAGGCAATCAACAACTTGGTGATCCATGTGGATATCGGTCGCCACCCACCTTTTCCAACTCGTTCAAAACAATTTTCTGGCAATTTTGACAATTTACTATTTTTAGCAGTTTTTAACTTTTGGGGCCATTTTGAGGGCCTAAATGAAGGTTTTTAGAGATTGAGCCCCCAAAATGAATTTCATCGACGATACCTTTCAAACGAGCTATCGTGTGCCCAAACATAGATTGTATTCCAAAGTTACACCCCCAGGAAGTTGATACACCAAACTACCCAAAAGGGGGTCCAGAAAATTGTTGGCTTTTCATCTTTCAGGGTTAGGGTTTTGGAATTTATTTATAAAAAAAAATCTTTGGAGCCTCATTGTAAAATCATCTTCTCATGGATGTGAGTATCTATCACATCTCTTCTTAGAGATAAGATGCTGCCATTCTAGCGAGTCTTTCCCTCTGTATTTTTATAGTCTTTTTACATTTTCGGTCATTAATAGAAAATTGTGTATTATTGTAACTCTGTGTTTATTGTTGCATATATGATACATTTTTTTTATATTATTGGATATCCAATATATATCTGTACATTGATTAATTATATCCCTTCTCTCATTGTGTGCCAAAAATAATCTAGATCATTGGCATCAAAGGAGGTTGTTTTTGATCATTTTTTTCAGTGCATGTCCCCGACGAGGTCTGAGTATAGAAGTTTGGGTCTCTAGATTGTCTCTCTTGAATACAATTTTTCTCGCACACCCAAGAAACCCTCCATGGTGGAAGAAAATAAAAATGATGGAGCAGACAATTCTATCAATATGTTGGCACTTGAGCAAGCTCTCATGTGACAGAGAGACGAAATGATGGAGAATTTTTCCCACATCCTTCAATGCCTGCCGATAGCAACAAGCGCATGTTAATCAAAAAACCACTTTGGAAAAATATCTACTTTCAAGGTACAAGTTAATTTTGATATTCCCGTATTGGAAGGTCAGATAGATGCAGATGCTCTAGAAAAATGGTTAAATATGCTAGAAGGTTATTTCGTTGTTCACCATTTTTCTGACAGGGAAAATATCACCTTCTCACTCCTTAAATATCTCCCTCATGTCAACCATTTGTGGGAAATTTACTGGGAGCAAAATTGCACAGAAGAGTCTAGAATATATGGGGTCGATCCCACTTGCGATTTTTTTTATATGCGATAAAGGAATAGTATTACCCTGTTGGAAACTATGAGGACCAGTATATGAGATGGACCACACTGCGGAAAGAGAGGGGAAAAGAAGTTTCAAAGTTCACCAATACCTTCCATACAGATCTAGAGTGTTGGGATCCACTGGATCTTGTCTATGTGCAACCAGATCCAGCAGACCTAGCTACCATGAACAATCAAGAGAGAGTTGCTCAGGTAGAACAGAGGAAAAGAAAGAATAAGGAAAAGTTTTGGATTCAGAACTCAGTAGATGACTCGATTTTCTCAAAAATAACATTTGTTGTTACTTCAAAACAAGCCTGGGATGTCCTATAAACAACATACCAGGGAAATGACAAGGTCAAAACAGTTAAGTTGCAGACCTTGAGGACGCATTTTGAGACTTTAAAAATGACAGAGTCTGAAAACATTGATATATTTATGACCAGAGTCATGGGAATTGTAAGCTAGATCAAGTTGACTGGTGAAGACATCCCTGATCAAAGGATTGTTGTGAAAGTACTCAGAAGTCTTCCAAAGAAATTCTAAATGGTTGTTACAATCATCCTTTAATCCAATGATCTGTTAAATATTTCAATAGATGAACTAATGGGCTCTTTGTTGACACATGAGACTAGACTACATCTAGAATATGAGTCAATAGCCAATGATTTCAAGACTCAATTCTATTTTAGGAGAGGGAGAAGCAAAGGCAGAGGCAGAGGTCACCGAGGAGGAGGGAGAAGTCCAAGTAACAATCACTCAAGTGAAGGTGACGCACATCAAAATAAAAATCAGAATTTCTAACCTCAAAGAGGAAGAGGGAGGAGATCAAATGACAAAAAAAGCATACAATGCTATTACTGAAAAAAGTATGTGCACTATGTAATGATCCCAAGACATAATGCAAGGATCATCATTGTTTTGGTGTATTTTTAAAACTTTTTCTGAGTGAGATATTTCGTCAAACACTTTGTTGATCTACCTTTTAGATGTGTTTATATGTGTGTATGCAGTAAATAACAGAAAGAGATAGCCATGGAACGTACCTCAACCATATGCAATACGATAGATAAGCCAAAACATATCAATTCTTCTTTATTCATGAAATAAAGAAACCTGCTATAATGACGATGTCGATCTGGAATGCTCAACAGATGGCCAAGAAGATAGAAAATAGATAAGAGCTGCTACAAAATGCTCCCACTAATACAAAAGATGCCTCCAAAGGCTAAATAAGAAATGAAGATCAATACAAGCAGATCTGAATGCCAAACTCTCCAGCTGAAGAATGCCACGCTCCAATAGAAGGCTGAAACCCTCAATAACTCGACCCTGCTACCAAAAGTGTCCAATCACCCTAATAAATATGCCAACTGATAGATCAGGTGATGGTAAGAACAACCTAGGTGAGCGAATCTCCAAGATCTCTCTCAATCTCTGTAGATCTGAAATCCCCCACTGAATGGTGCGCCCCACTGGATGACTGAAACCCTAGATAGTTCAGCCTTGTTGAAGGAGGCCTCCAAATGCTATGAAACTCTCCAGAAATATAGATCGGGACACTGCAAGTCACTAGGTAAAGTCTCAGGGTCAGATCTGAAGTGTAACCACTCCAAACGGACTAGATCTGGATCTCAAAAATGCCCTCCTTCTCTTCAATTCGCCCCACTGCTCAAAAAATAATCTGAGCCATAAAACTGTCTCAGAAA
>JASDQU010439558.1:16285-51493 GCA_032191745.1 Picea mariana
ACTCCCATACTAGGGACAATGATCCAAGTCTTTGAGAGCTTTTGTACTAGGAATAATGTCCCTCGTTTATTTGAAAAATGAAATCAGCTATAAAATTAGAGATCAAATGATTTACCTAGTTTTGTAGTCGTGTCCTTTTAGAGGAAGTACTTATCATCTCTCTTATATTCACTCTTTTGAGGTGGATCTGGATCAATGTCAGCGGTGGAAGCATATTGTCTTCCTTTCTTCCTGGTTGGACAGTTTCTTGCAATGTGTCCATACTTTTCACATCTGAAGCACTGAATTTCCAATGCATCTCTTCTTTGATAACCTGGATTGGATGAGGAATTTTCACCTTTAAATGTTTGTCTGAAATTTCTTTTGAATTTTCCTCCCTTCCTTGTATGAAGTGCAAGAGCATGATTTTCTTCTTAAGAATCTTCCACTCCTCTATTTCTAAGTCTAAGTTCTTCTTGACTGCAATATGTCCATAGTCGATCAAAGGTTGGTAGAGCTTCTCTTCCACTGATACTCTGAATGAAAGGCTCCCATGATTTTGGAATATTCTAGAGAGTGGTTAAGATAGGTTCTCTATCATACATGATTTCCCCAATGGTCTCTAGTTGTTCTTTGATTTCTGATAACTTCATAAAGAAGAGTGCAACTCTGTCACCCTTCATCATCTTGGTACTTTGAAGTTGAATCTTTAAGGTAAGAGATATGAGGGTGTTGTCACTTTCAAACATTCCTTTGAAAGCTTCATACATATCACATGTTGTCTACAGATTGGAAATACGAGGCAAGAGGTGATCTCTTACTGAATAGATGATTATTTTTCTTGCTTTGACATCTTCTTCCTTTCTTATCTTCTTCTATATATTTGTAGCTATGGATGGTAGGGTTTTTGTTGTCACATCCAAGAGATCATCTTCTTCAAGTGTTACTAGAAGCTTTGATTTCCAAGGGATAAAGTTTCTCGCTCCATCAAGCCTATCTTCTACTAATGTTATGTTCTTCATTTGATTGGTTTCTTCAATTTATTGTTGACAGATTTTGAGAACCCAATGATTAGGTTAAATTAGAAACCTTGGACTTATGATTTCCAACAATCAATTTTATAATGTCACAAAGATGTTTGCTAATTCAGGAGGATGTTTCTTCAGAAATCCAGAATTAATATTCTGCGGGAAATTTCGGCACCCTAGAAACCCTAGGGCCAAAAATCAAAATTTCTTGGAATTTCGTTTTGAGAGCTTCTGGAGATGCGTTGGAAGAGGTTGTACTCTTCTATGAAAAAAATAGCCTTAGCATCCAAGTATTAAGAGCTGAATCACCACTAAAAAGGAGTTCGTATAGATTTTTCTGGAAACCCTAGAAGGGTCGTACGGTTCTGCAAAAATGCACTAAGACTTGGTGGATGCTTGTGCAATGGGTTCATTCAAGACCTATGCTCTGATACCATGTTGATTTTTCATAATATAGGTTAATCATGAATTTTATTCCATTTTAAAAATTAACCATAACCATAAATGTTGAAGCAACCAAGATCACAAGAAGAAGCACCATGCACAAGAACACAAAATGTATCCTGGGAAACCCTTCTCAACAAGGGAAGAAAACCCAGCCAAATCATTTGCTATATTCTTCAAGAGAAAGACCTTCACCACCAAGAATGAACTTAGCACACAAGAGGGTGCTTCAAACCCTATAACTATAGCGCCCAAGAGAGGTGCACTCCTTTTTCCAAAGAAGTGTACTTGCTAAAAAATTTAAACTCACAAGAAAGATATGATTCCACAATGGGGAATATTCCCTTACTTATATTAGACTTGTCCTATCAACTGAAGTGTCTATTGGCTCAATAGGGTCGACCTCTCTAAGTCACTTTATAATTATTATTATTATTATTATTATTATTATTATCCAGATTAATTATCTTTTACATTTATTATTAATCACATTAAGGTAGGGCCGACCTGTACCCTTTACATAGAAATTACTGTTACAGGAAGGTCTAACTCTTGAACAATATGTAGAAAAGGATATGATACACCCACTAGTGTCCATCCACTAGGGGCACATCCATATGGATGTCATATATCTGGCTCACTTCATTACACAGAAGAACCATATCTTCACACGTTCACCTGTGCTCATCCATAGGCACGTCCACTCTACAGATCTTATTTCTCACTGCCACACACAGGAGAATCATCTGGAGTGTTCTCGTCAACTTTGTTTCTCAGAGGAAGCTAATACATCATCTTCATTTATGTTCACATGATGATGCACCCAGCACTTTGGGATTTCACACATTCACCTTGTGCTCAGCCACAAGCATGTCTAACTCAACCGATCACCTTTCCCACTAGATAATCATCTGGATTTCTTCTCAACTCTCTAAATGGAGGAGGTCATCTCTACATTCCTAGATCTATCTCAGGAAGGAACCATGTACCCTTCTTAGGGGATTTCTCTCAGGTTTGTAAGTTGAGAGAAAGAATCACATAGTTTCAATGATCCACACCTCACAGGTTTGTAAGATGGAGAATGTCTCACATAGCTGCAATCATCAACATCTGGTTGATTGTATTCATGATTATCATTGAATATTTTTTATTTTGTTTTTTATTCTTTAATTGTTTTCTTTTCCTCATGACAGTACCTGTTACAAGGAAGCCCAATATTGAGCACGGTCTTAAAGTCCAAAAAAAGATTTCCTTAACTTTATTCAATACCATCTTAGAAATCGCTAATACCCGGGCCGAGCTTGAATGCTCGTGGGCAGTAATTGAACAAGACATAAGTGTTCGAGAACGTTGGGAGGCCAAGCAAAGGCAACCTAGGAATCAATTGTAGCTCTCTTTTTCCTAAAGTTTTGATCTTCTTTTTCATGTCCTTAAACCATTGCATCTCTAGGAGAAGAAGAGGATTGTCTCCTGAAATCACTCTTATCGATGAAATAGGAAGAAGGAGCGTTGGTTTGTCAACCCAATGTTGAGGAAAATATATGAATTTATCTTACTCAAGCATTTTTGAATCCTTCATGGCTAAGACAAGATAGTCGAGAATATCACCCTATGCTTTATAGCCTCAAAAAATATTTCCCAATCCACAAGTATTAATTACAAGGGCTTAGGATGATTTTTTAAATGAAAAATATTGTTGCAAAATATGAAATTTTTATACAATTTTCTGAAAATATACAAATTACAGAAAACAAATGTGGAGATCAAAAGAAAAAGTAACCAAGTCACAGATTCACACAAATGAGACAGAATAACAATCACTTTATTTCATTCCAAGAAATCAAAAGTATCTTTCTCTTTACAAAATCCCTGTGAGGGCATGGACCAAAGTCGAATTTATATATCCCCCATGAAAACCATACAAAAAGACTGACAAGAAGTAAAAAATAAACTTTAAAATCTGGATCAGCTTGCCACGAACTGTTGCCAATTTGACTCTACACAATATCCTTTATCAATTATGAAACTTAATCCATAAATAGACAAGTATACACAGACTATCAAAGATAGATCAACACCTTTGAAACAAGCATCTGAATGATATGGTTCAGCTTTGAACCTTGTTGTCTACAATAGGACCATGTTGTCAAAAAGCAAATTAGGCCTTTAATGAATTGAAGAATGAATGAAAACTAAACTATCTCATGAAAACAAATGTGAAAACCTTAGTATTGATTTTTCCTTCTATTCTCCCCTTGTTCTTCCTTCTCATTTGGCTCTTATGCATTCCAAATCAGTTGAAGTAGTTCAACTACCTCCTTTAGTTAAGTTAATTAAACTTAACTAATTTTAGTTTAGGGTAAGTAATAATAATAATAATAATTAAGGGTCTTTATTAAATAATAAATAAGTAGGTGGGACCCCTTGTGACTCCCTTTTATTTCTTTACAAAAATAAACATAATTAGACAACCAATTAAAAACATGCCTTCTTGTAACTCCCATAAATATTTCCAAAATTTGAATATTAAATATCATAAATAATTCAAATTATGATGCAGGAGCATCGTTAGCGAGCACATGGAGCAGGACCACTCAGTGCCTGGGAATATTTTTGAAATCTCAATGCTGGAAATTATAGGAGATATTTTGAAGCATGCCTGAACTCAGCGCCGGGAGATATTTTGAAGCACGCCTGAACTCAGCACTGGAAAATCTTCTGAAGCACGCTTGAACAATTGCGAGTGAAGTGGGAGCTTCCACTCCTACTCTGGATTGCGACTAGACTAGATAGCCATTAGGTTAGGTTTTGGAGTAGACAAGTAGTCGGGGGGAACCCTAAGAACCCTCTGAGATAAATAGCAGTTTTGTACGCCCAAATGAGGCTAGTTGAAAGTTAGTAGGAGATTTATGAATTTTAGTTGTTGTTTTGATTACATTTGTAACCATTTTTACTTTTGAATGAAGATAACAGAGGAAAATTGACCCAATGCATGGTGTGGACATTGCTTGCAATTCTTTGTTATTGTGTTTCATGAATGAATGAATTTCGTTGTGAGTAGATGGAACTGTGAATTCTAGTATAAGTTCTGATTGTTTCTCTTCTGTTGAATCGATGCAAGGTGTGCACACAGAACGCAAGGAGTGCATTGATGGGATTTGTTTCAGTTCTGAAGCTCAGAAGAGATAGCACAAAACTTTCCCTTTGCAAGGAGTGCACAGTCATCCGCAAGAACTCAAATATTGCGTAAGAATCGGTTGTAAGGTGTGCACCGAGAAAAAGGAGAACACTAGGGGGGCGAGAAGAAATTATTTTCAAGAAATCCTTCGGATCTAAGTTTGTGAAAACTCAAAAGGGATAACGTAAAGAGTGTGTAGGAGACTGACTTATTCTAAGTCCAAGAGATCATAAGAGATAACACTTTCCAAGAAGTGTGAATGAGATCCAAGAAACGGACTCGCAGGAAGGACAAAGGTCGAAACCTTTGAATATTTAGAAAATATTCTAAGTTTGAAGAAATCTTAAGCTCAGAGGGAGAGATATGGACCGTCCGATCAGCATCTAGACAATGAGGAGAAAGCGCAGAGGAGGAAAGATCTCAGTCGTTCGGTCTAAGCACAAAATAATCATAGCCATCCAATCAAGGTAAAGTGCACTAACAATAATCTTTGAAAGTACATAGGAGGAGTGGGGTTATGAAATTTAGAAATCATCGGAACTGTCCATCGAGACAGGACACGTGGCAAGAGATAAGCATTTCACTGACTCGCAGAGTGGAAAGGTCAAAGGGAAGATTCGTGAGGATTTGCAAAATCCAAGTTCGCGACTTGATCAGAGCCGTCGATCGAAGGAAGATCGTGGACCGTAGATCTGGTCTTGTCGGGAGTTTGCAACTCGGGAAATCGGAATTAAGAGTTCTGGGAACTCGCGAAATATAAGTTCGTGATTTGATCTGAGCCATCAAATCGAGGAGAGATCTAGACCGTTGATTGTCCAGGGAGATATCGAGACTTCCGATATTGGGAGAAGGGAGGTGAGTGGTCCTCCAACTTCCCGAAACGCAAAAAGCCAATACATGAAAAGGAGATCAAGACTGTTGGATTGTGGGGATTGTGGATCATTGATCAAGTGAGCGAAACTTGCAAGTTCAAGTTTCAGGAGGACGAGCAAGTGGGCTTCATGAAACATGAAGCACTCGAAATATTGGCCCATGGTCACAGCGAAGGGTCACTTCGATGAAGGAGAATAGAGGGGCAAGCATGCGCTAGGCTCCTGTCAGGATTTCGTAGGTTGAGAGAGTCGGGGTGACTCACATGCAAAGACCCGATACGCGAAATTGTGAAATTCCTTTTGAATTAGGTGAGTGGTCATAGTTGTGGTTGCAAGAAGGAATGGGCTTAGCCAGAGAAGAGCTAGTGCCCAGTTGGCATGGAAGTTGAACAATGATTAGGAGAGAACCCGCGGGTCTCATACGACCTGTGCATTTGGAGAAAGGACCTGTGTAAGTGGGTTTGGGGTCTAGAAAAGACCCAAAGATTCGATCTGACTTAGTTTATTGATTGATCCTAGACTGGGAGTTCGCACAGCCCTTAGGAGAGAAGGGGAGTCTACATCAAGTGGTATCAGAGCAGAATTGTTTCTTGCAGACAGCAGACAAAAGAAAGAAGACAAAATAACTCAAAGTTGTACTCTGTGTGTGACAGACAGTCAACACAATGCCACCAAGGAGACGAGTGGAACCACCTTTATCCAATCGGGCTGTAGAAAGGGATATGCAAGAGCTTTGTGCAAGATTAGAGGCGATGGAGGCAGTGCAGAGACGATCACCTGATGCTGGAGACATAAACGATGCAGAGAGTGAAGCAATAGAAGTCGAAGAAGCTTCAGGAGAGGACGTTGCCAAAGAATGCTTGTTGAGAGAAGTTGTTAGATTGGGAGGCAGAGCCAAGATAGAGGTCCCAATGTATGAAGGCAATTTAGATGTTGAAGAGCTGTTGTATTGGATCAAATCCATGGACAAACATTTCGACTATGAAGATGTCGATGAAGAGAAAAAGGTGAAACAGGATGTCGCCAGGCTAAAAGGGTATGCAACACTGTGGTGGGATGAACTACAGGTTGAGAGGAGAATCAAAGGAAAACAGAAGATAAAGAATTGGGACAGAATGGTAGCCAAGTTGAAGGATAAATTCATGCCCAAATATTATCAGATCAATCTGTTCAGGAAGTTGCAAAACCTGAGATATAAGGGTATGATAGTTAAGGAGTACATAGAGGAGTTCTATAGGCTGAACATTGGAACTAGACAAAGGGAGAAAGATGAAGAAAAAGTTTCCAGATATATAAATGGCCTGAGATATGAAATCCAAGATGAGTTTAGCATGATGTAAGTAATGACAGTGGAGGATGCTTATCGGTTTGCACTGAAGGCAGAGGAGAAGTTGGCCATAAAAAAAAGCCAACGAGGAAGAGGTAAAATCCCATCCCCAAACAAAATAAAGGGAGTTACCCATGACAAGGCACATAAGTCTAATGACGAGACTGAGAATATTGCATAGTCACTCAGAAAGAGGAGGAATATCTCGAGGAAGACAAAATGGTGGGAGAAGTTCTTCTAGAGGAAGAGGAAGAAGCAGAGGAGGAGAAGTAAGGTATTATGCCTGTGGAAAGACATGGCACATGTCTTGGGAATGTCCTAAGAAAAATAAAGAAGGAGGAGGTGAAGCTCACATTTTATAAGAACAGAGAAGAGATGTTGAAGCAGAAGGAACAGAGGATGGAAGATCCCTGATGTTGAGAAAGGTTCTCTTGAAACTAGAGGCAGAAGTTGAAAAGCTAGTATAGAGGATTAGTCTCTTCAGGATGGATTGCAAGACTAAAGACAGAGTATGTAAGGTGATAATCGATAGTGGGAGAACTGATAACTTAGTATCCACAGAGATGGTGGAGAAATTGGAGCTGGAGACAACTACACATCCGAAGCCATACAAATTCTCATGGTTGCAGAAAGGACACCAGGTAATGGTTACTAAACAAGGCTTGGTTGAATTTAATATAGGAGGATATAGAGATGAAATTATATGTGATGTAATTCCCATGGATGTATGTCATATTTTGTTGGGAAGGCCATGGCAGTGTGACAGGAATGCCATTCATGATGATGGGAGGCATACACCTTAGAGAAAAATGGTAGAACACACATGTTGATGCCAATAGAGGAGAAGAAAGTGAAGGAGGAAGCCATCAAAAGCATACTTCTCATGAGCGGGAAGGAACTCCTGAAAGAAATCAAGAAATAACGGGAGATGCAGTTCATTGTGGTGAGGAAACCCATAGTTATCCTTACTAGTACTTCAATGGATGATTTACCTGAAGAAGTTCAGGAATTGTTGGATAATTTAATTGACATAGTGGGGGATGAGTTTCCTAACTCATTTCCACCGATCAGAAGTATCAACCATCATATTGACTTGATACCAGGGGTAAGTCTTCCAAACAAAGAAACATACAGATTGACAGCTTAAGAGAATGAGGAAGTGAAGAACCAAGTCCGGGAATTGTTAGACAAGGGTTTGGTCAGAGAGAGGTTGATTCCATGCACAGCACCAACTGTGTTGAGTCCAAAGAAAGATGGAGTATGGAGAATGTGTACTAACTCAAGAGCCATTAACAAGATCACCATAAGGTATATATTTTCTTTACCAAGAATGGATGATTTAATGGACTGTTTAAGTGGAGAAAATTTATTTTCTAAAATATATTTGAAAAGTGGATATCACCAGATTAGAATCAGAGAAGGTAATGAGTGAAATACAACCTTTAATAAAAATGAAGGTTTGTATGAGTGGCTTGTTATGCCATTTGTCTTAACAAATGCCCCAAGTAATTTTATGAGGTTGATGAATGAAATACTGAAATATTTCATCGGCAAGTTTGTGGTTGTATATATGGATGATATACTAATCTTTAGCAGGACTAAAGAGGAGAATTTGAGACACTTGACACTAGTAATGAGGAGACTACAATAGGAGAAGCTATTGATAAATCTGAAGAAGTCCTCTTTTATGAATACAAAACTCACTTACTTGGGTTTTTTGATCTCTTCAAATGCACTGAAGATGGATCCAGAGAAGGTGAAAGCAATCAAAGAATGGTCGTCACCAAGGAGTATGTTTGAGGTAAGGAGATTCCATGGATTAGCAAGTTTCTATAGGAATTTCATCAGAGACTTCAGTGGAATTTGTGCACCAATGATGGATACCGTGAAGAAGAAGCACAAGTCTTTTAAATGGACGGAGGAGGCCGAGAGGAGCTTCAATATACTGAAGGAGAAAATAACAGAACGACCAATTTTGGTCTTGCCAAAATTTGAAAAGACATTTCAGGTGAGATGTGATGCAAGTAGAGTTGCAATTGGAGTAGTTTTGAGCTAGGATAATAGACATATTGCCTATTTCAGTAAGAAGTTGAATGAGAACAAGAGGAAATACTCCACATATGATAAGGAGTTTTATGCCATAATTCAATCCTTGAAGAAATGGAGGCACTACGTTGTCCCACAATAATTTGTCTTGTATAGCGATAACCAGGCTTTACAATTCATAACCAGACAGGAAAATTTGAATCAGAGGCATGCAAAATGGGTTGATTTTATGCAAAATTTTACTTTTGTCATAAAACATATTGTTGGGAATGCTAACAAAGTTGTTGATGCATTAAGAAGGAGATGTTTGATCCTACAGGAATTTCAAGTGAAGACCTTAGGGTTTGAACACCTTAAGGATATGTATTATGATGATGTAGATTTCAAGGAAGCATGTGAAGCATGTGAAAACATTGTGCTAAGAAACAGAAGCCAGTGGGCAGAGTACATGATTCAAGAGGGATTGTTGTTCAAGGGAAATCATTTTTTCATACCAAAATGCTCAACGAGGGATAACCTTTTGAAGGAAAATCATAATGGAGGATTGGCTGGACATTTCGGCCATGATAAAACATTTGCACAGTTGAGAAGTTCATACTATTGGCCAGGTATGAGAATAGAAGTGATAAATTTTGTGAACAGATGTAGAATCTTCAAACATGCCAAAGGAAAAAGACAAAACACTAGATTGTATCAACCATTTCCAATACCATAGAGGCCTTGAGATGCAATAAGCATGGATTTTGTGTTGGGACTGCCAAGAACACAAAGAGGATTTGATTCCATATTTGTGGTGGTGGATAGATTTTCAAAGATGGAACACTTTATCCCATGCTAGAAGACAAGTGATGCAACACATGTTGCAAATCTATTTTTCAAGGAAGTTGTAAGACTTCACGGCCTACCTAGAAGCATTGTCTCGGACAGAGACACAAAATTTGTTTGTCACTTTTGGAGAACACTATGGAAGAATTTGGGGAAAGATTTGTCCTTCAGCTCAGCCTATCACCCTCATATAGATGGATAGACTGAGGTGGTAAATAGAAGTTTGGGAAACTTATTGAGGAATCTAGTCACTGAGAATCATAATCAGTGGGATCAGATTCTGCCACAAGCAGAATTTGCATACAATGACTCACCAAACAGGAGCACTGGAAAGAGCCCATTCCAAATATTGTATGGAATGCAACCTAGGGGAGTATCTGAGTTGAGAGACTTGGAACAGAGTGAGATCAAGAGCGTTGGAGAAAAATATTTTGCTACAGAAATGCAGAAGCTCCATAGCCAGATCAGAGAAAAGTTGTAGAGTTCTGACCAATAATACAAGCACAGAGTTGATCAACATCGCAAGAAAATTCAATTTGAAATGGGAGATCAGGTTCTGGCACATCTCAAGAAAGAAAGGTTCCCTAGGGGAACATATAACAAGTTAAAAAATAAGAATATAGGACCATGTAAGATCTTGAGGAAGTTTGATACAAATGCCTATGAGATTGAGCTGCCAGATGATGTGGGCATATCACCCATATTCAATGTTTCAGACATGTATCCTTACAGGAAATATGACACAGATGGATCAGAAGATCAAGAAAACATTCAGTGGGATAAAAAAATTCCTATAGCGGAAAAACCACATATGGAGAAGATTGTTGATTAGAGGATTGGAAAAAATACCAGGAGGAACACCTATTTTGAATATCTGGTCAAGTGGAAGGGACACCCAATAGAAGATTCCAGTTGGGAAAATGAAGTTGATATCCAAAAGCATGGAAAGTCGATGCAGGATCTCATGGACATGAGTCCATGAATTCTTGTCAAGGGGAGTATGATGCAGGAGCATCATTAGAAACCACGTAGAGCAGGACCACTCAGTGCCTGGGAATATTTCCAGAATCTCAACGCTGGCAGTTACGGAAGATATTTTGAAGCATGCATGAACTTAGAGCCGGGAGATATTTTGAAGCACGCATGAACTCAACGTCGAAAGATCTTCTGAAGCACACTTGAACGATTGCGAGTGAAGTGGGAGTTTCCACTCCTACTCTGGATTGTGACTAGACTAAGATAGTCATTAGGTTAGGTTTTGGAGTAGACAAGTAGTCGGGGGGAACCCTAAGAACCCTCTTAGATAAATAGAGGTTTTGTATGCCCAAATGAGGCTAGCTGAAAGTTGGTAGAAGATTTATGAATTTTAGTTGTTGTTTTGATTACAGTTGTAACCATTTTTACTTTTGAATGAAGATAACAGAGGAATATTGACCCAATGCATGGTGTGGACATTGTTTGCAATTCTTTTTTATTGTGTTTCATGAATGAATGAATTTTGTTGTGAGTAGATGGAACTGTGAATGCTATTATAAGTTTCAATTGTTTCTATTCTATTGAATCGGTGCAAGGTGTGCACACAGAACGCAAGGAGTGCATTGAGGGGATCTGTTTCAGTTTCGAAGCTCAGAAGAGATAGCACAAAACTTTCCCTTTGTAAGGAGTGCAAAGTGACTACTGCAAGGAGTGCACAGTTGTCCGCAAGAACTCAAATCTTGCATAAGAATCGGTTGCAAGGTGTGCACTAAGAAAAAGGAGAACGCCGGGGGGGCGAGAAGAAATGTTTTTCAAGAAATCCTTCGGATCTGAGTTTGACGAAAACTCATAAGGGATAACGCAAAGAGTGCATAGGAGACAGACTTATTCTAAGTCTAAGAGATCAGAAGAGATAACACTTTCCAAGAAGTGAGAATGAGATCCAAGAAACAGACTCGCAGGAAGGAAAAATGTCAAAACGTTTGAATATTTAAAAAATATTCTAAGTCTAAAGAAAGCTTAAGCTCACAGGGAGAGATCTGGACCATTCGATCAGCATCTATACAATGAGGATCAAGTGTAGAGGAGGAAATATCTCGTTCGTTCGGTCTGAGCACAAAAGAATCATAGCTTCCCGATCAAGGTAAAGTTCACTAATGACAAGCTTTGAAAGTACACAGGAGTAGTGGGGTTACGAAATTTCAAAATCATCGGAACTGTCCATCGAGACAAGACACGTGGAGAGAGATCAACATTTCGCTGACTCGCAAAGTGGAAAGGTCAAAAGGAAGATTCATGGGATTCACGAAATCTGAGTTCACAACTTGATCGAAGTCGTCAATCAAAGGAAGATCGTGTACCGTAGATCTGGTCTTGCCGAGAGTTCGCAACTCGGGAAATCAGAAGTAAGAGTTATGGGAACTCATGAAAATATGAGTTTGTGATTTGATCTGAGTCGTTGGATCGAGGAGAGATCTGGACCATTGATTTTTCATGGAGATATCGGGAGTTCTAATATTGAGAGAAGGGAGGTGAGCGGTCCTCCAACTTCACAAAATGCGAAATCCTAATACATGAAAAGGAGATCAGGACCATTGGATCACAGGGATTGTGGACCATTGATCAAGCAAGCGGAACTCGCAAGTTCATTTTTTAGGAGGATAAGAAAGAGGGCTTCGTGAAATGAGAAATCGCGAAGCGCTCAAAATATTGGCCCATGGTCATAGCGAATGGTCACATCGGTGAAGGAGAATAGAGGGGCTAGCACGCGCTAGGCTCCTGTCGAGATTTCAAAGGTCGAGAGAGTCGGGGTGACTCACATGCAAAGACCCATGAAACGCCTTTTGATTTAGGTGAGTGTTCATAGTCATGGTCGCAAGAAGGAAGGGGCTTAGACAGAGAAGAGCTAGCACCCAGTTGGCGTGGAATTTGAACAAATCTCATGAGAGAACCCGAGGGTCTCATACGACCTGCGCATTTGGAGAAAGGACCTATGTAAGTGGGTTTGGGGTCTAGCAGAGACCCAAAGAGTCAATCTAACTCAGTTTCTTGATCAATCCTAGACCGAGAGGTCATGTAGCCCTTAGGAGAGAAGGGGGGTCTGCATCAAATTATGTCCAAAATATGTAAATAACCATATTATCCAAAAAAAAAATAGTTTTTTGTCCAAAACTTTCTGCAGTCCATTGTCTTCAACTAATCAACCATAAACACATAAATCAAAATCCATATTTTCAACTTTGAGAGGCAATCCTTCTTCTTTCATTGTTGTCCCCTTTGGACTTCCCAGAATTAGCCTTAGGTTGATATGAACCTTGAGACTTAATCTCACTAATAACATGGGAACAATCATCCCTCGGGTGCATACGGGAGGACACTGATTTTTCTAATTCATTTGAAGGATATGGGGGGGAAGCAATAGCTTTACCTTTGTCTTGCACATGGGGAGTCGTGGTTTTAAGTCATTTTCTAGCATGAGAGGATTGAACAGGTGAGTGTGCAAGGGAAATTTGAGCATTTGAGTTTACAGGTGGAAGTGGAGGAGGCAATGACAAGTTGGGTCAGCCACGATGGTGGGATATTGCCAGATGAACAATCTCCTGCCATCCATCATTTTCAGGAACTTATGGTTTCATAGATACATGAGGAGGCACAAGGATACCAGGGATATTTTGGGGCTAGAAGGGAGGCCTCTCTGGTCTAGGAAGAATTACCCCTTGCCCAATCCAATTGAAGAACCCAACTTGAAAAAGTTGATTCAACTCCTGAGGATCGACATCAAAATGAATTGAGAATCTGGACCTTCTAGGCCCTTTGTTCCAATTACCTCTTCCCCTATTCTTTCTTCCATGACTGCCTCTGTTGAAGAAACTCATCCTGTATGCAACAATTCATTAGAAACTAGCCCTTAACAGACCATAAATGACATTCTCTTTATATGAAACAAATTTTGGCTCAAATATTAACATAAGGCCCATGCAATTCAATCCATAATAAATTATTTAATAATTGTCAAATGAGCAGGGGGTTAAATAGGGTTCATGGGATATCTAGAGGGATTGTAATGAGTGAAAAAGTGGTAGCATGAGAGGGAGTAAGAACACGAGTATTTCTCAACAATTCATTAAATAACTAATTGTGCAATCAATACCAAAATACATCAGTTGCCACCTATTTAGGTGTCATATATTTACCACTGCCATATAAAGTGTTTAATTTATTTTATAGAACAAGGCGTGTAAAATGAAATTGGGATCATAAGGGGGGTATAATGAGTGAAAAAGTGAGAGTATGAGAGGGAATAATACGGACACTGTTCATAAAAATAAATTAAGTTAGACAACAACCATAACTCTATTCAGACCACAATCCAATAAGCATCCACTCTAAAACCAAAATCATTTAATTATCCCTTATTTACAGACAGAATGTTTGCTGATTTCAATAAAAAGACAATTCAATTGCCCAGAATTATTCAATTATATCAATCTTTGCATATTATACAATAACTATGCAACATCATATTAATATCATTGCAAATTTCACAATAATACCATAACCATTCGAGCCACAGTCCTTCTTGTTCCAATGCAAACCCTTTTCCTTTTAAACAAAATCGAAAAATACACAGTGATTTCAAACATCCATATCCAATATTCATTCCTTGAAATCAAATAAGAATAGACCCAGTATTAACCAACAATAGTCGACCTTCCAGCATTGTTTGACATAATTCACTGCATTAAAACTCATAATTGAACCTCGATTCAATCACACACAAGTGTCCAACAATATAATCGACATAATCTTGATTCGACAATAGCATTTAACCAATATCATGCAACTCTGAGCCTGAATTTTTGAAAATCGAACATGTACAGAGTTCCTTTTAAAAGAAATGTCCAATAAGAGACAGATCCATATAATGTGCGAGGAGAACAGAACCATATCACACACAGGTGCCTTTTAAACTTAAATGGGACCATGATTTTGTTAGGTTTTAACACAACAATGAATGGAATAACCATAAATTGACCAAATGGAAATTCCTCGGGGCTGTAGATAACCCATACCCTCTTTTTCAAACAAATTTATCACAGAGAGGAAATAACAGATGCTCAATCAAGAGATGGTATTTGAGGTCAGAGATCACATGCTCTTTTTACAACAAGTTATCACAGAGAAGATACCCCAAGTAATCAAGTATAATCTTGGAAGAACAAAGATCTCGTGCTCTTTTAAAATCACCACAATCATTTAACTTATAACCCCAAAATCTTGATAGAGCCAAAAAGTGGCCAAGGAGAAACAAAAACAAGTCAAGCTCAATACAACCAAGTCGTGTTGAATAGAAAAATAACCAATTCGTGATCGATAGACCAGAAACAAGTCATTCTCAACAAACCAGGCACATGCAAGTGTCTTTTAAACTTTATTGCAAAGAGGTAACGAGAGTTGGCTTAATCAAGGAAGAATCCTCGAAGACACGGAGAGACCGTGCCCCTTCCAAACACCACAGACGTTTATAACCTTCAAAAACAAACTTAACAGTGAGTTTTACCAACATTTCAGTCGGCCACTACAATAGAGATGAGAGGAGTGAATGCTTAAAAACACTGTGAAATAATTCTTGAGCATGACCCGTGGCCACCCAACACATATACAGGCTTCCATTCATAGTTCTGGGTGATACAAAGATTCGACCGTGCAACACTTTTGGCAATAGTGACAATGAAGTAGATGCTATAAAAAACGATAGCTCAGGGCTCGGCCAAACAAGTAGGAACAATGAAACTCTCAACAGTGGCATTGCAACCTGGAGGAACGAATCATAACAATGACTGAGATGAAAAGGGGTGACAGCAACTAATACCCATACTAGTGGTAAAAACCTGCACAAATAAAAATCAGAGCTTGTTGCACCATTATCATATTTTCCACAGAGAACCATAGTAAAACCCCAAGATGACCGAACTGTTTTAAACCAATAACCAATGCACAGTCTTCACAATGCAATAAAATCCATTCATTTATTTTAAAACGCCAACATTCCAGAGTATTCACAGAGAAAACCATAAGCACAACACTGATATACAGTCAAAACTCAAGAAAAACACAGACCTCATGCAATCATGAGCCAACAAATCAATTCATAACACAGAGGGACCATCATGGATGGAAAGTAAAGGATCCATACCTGGAAAAATCACTTTGAGGGAAGAGTTGGACTGTATTTTTCCTTTCAAAACCAGAAATCACGGATCTTCCACAACCACCAGAGGCAAATGAAACTATGGCTAGGGTGATAGGGTCGAGGTTTGTTTTTAGTGACATGCAGTAAATGAACGTCTCTTTCTCCCCCATCCCTATTCAATTCAACATACGAGTGAGCCAACCCATACCATAACATCAACCATTAATTCAAACACTACCCATTTATATCCATTGCATAATGCACCACCCTAAGTTGTGTCAAAAACATTTAACAACAACCATATGTATAATGTTACCATATATGCCTCACCACAATCCTTTAATCAAGCGCTTAAGTATAGAAATAAGGTTATACACCTTCTTTTGTGTCAATCGATATACCTTAAGGTTTGTATATAATCTATTTTGCAATAACATTAGGACTTATCCATAGATTATTTTCCTTTTTGTTTTGTTCAAGCTCCTATATCATCATATTATATTTTTTCATAAAATCATGTATAAGACCATTAATCAATGTTTAATGCATAACATAACACCTGTAAAACAAAATAATCCTTATATCCATAGCACTGCCCTGTATTGCAAGTGATCGTCAACAACATTTAGCAATAATACATCAACCAACCATGTTGTCATAACAAATGAAACTAAGACTTGCATCATCAACTATAGAAGATTGTGTAGGCATAATTATAAAAACAACAAACATATAAGCGTAACACATCCATCATAGCATGACTAGTCTACAAGGGGATCCCACCTACTAGTTAATTATTATTATTATAAATAAATAATAGAGCGTAGCAATCATTTGTGAGCAGTATTCATCGTTGCGATTTTAAGCGTAAACACCTAACAAGGTACTCTAAGGAGAACTTTGTCTGATTCAGCTAGTTCATCTTTCTCACCCTTACCCATCATTTACAAAATGGCATATGTGGGTGGCTCTGGTGGCACTGGAGGTGCCTCATAATCTCAATCTCCAGCGTCATCAGTGATTGGTAGTTTCTATAGCCATAAAATTCCTATCCAATTAACTACTAACCCTGCTAAGGTCATAAAGAAGTATGGGCTCTTTCAATTCGAGGAGGATGCTACTACTACCCCATGGCATGTATCCTCTCCCTTAAACCTAGCACATGCCAATCATCCACTACCAAAATTTAAAGAACATCTTCCTAGATTTTCAGGAAATAGCACATTCACTACAAACAAACACTTGGTGGCATTCTCTAATGCTTGTCACAATATAGGAGCTAATGACAATGATACTTGTATGCGCTTATTTGTCAACTCTCTCGAAGCGAAAGAAGCGACACATTTTTTTGATCTCCCTCCCAAGATTCTTTCCACTTGGGAAGAGTTAGTTTACTGGTTTATGTCCACTTATGGGCAGTCTAAGATCCCAGCCAAACAATTGCGGGAATATAATAACATTGTGTACAAGGACAGTGAGACTATTAAGTCTTTCAACCTTTGTTTCACCAAGTTGTATAATCAAATTCCTGAACTTATTCATCCTCATAACCAAGTTGCTTTTATGCATTAATATAATGCTTTACCTTCCCCTTATTGGCATAGGCTTGAAGAAAAATCTATTGAAAAACTTGGTCCCTCTCTTCATACTTGTCTAGAGTATGAAGAACGGCTGGAAAGAACAGGTCTTCCCAAAGGGAACTCAATTAAACAAACAGACATGTCTGCCCTCTTACAACTTGTACAAGATATGAATAATCGAATGATAGCATACGAGTGAAAGGGAAATGTCCCTTCACTTACTCCTGGGGCATCATCTTCTTTTTCACCATCTTTTAGGAATCCCAATGAAAACAACTTTCATCCCAAAGCCATCATGCCTCATAGTTGGTGTAACTTTTGCGAGGAAAATCACGAGGAAAGTACTTGTGAGGTAAAGAAGAGTGCCAGAGATAAAATCTTTGGAAAAAGGCATGAAACCACCATTGTCATTCTATATTGGGTAGAACCATAAGATGTCATGATCATAAACACTAGGAATAAATCATATGCTTCAAAAGGAAAATAGGATTCCCCTCATACTTCTTCTAGCCCAAGCTCATCTTCGCAAGCTGCTATTAAAAAATCTACTAAAACTCCTGACATTCAAGGAATTCCCTCCCCTCTTCCCTCTTCCAAATATAACATTCTCAACCAATTGTCTAATATCAAGGCTGATGCTACTCTTCTGGACATGGTTGTCATCCCTGAACAACAAAAGCATCTAAAAAATTTCATGGAAGGAAAAGCTTCCACCATAGCCAATCTCTATGAAGAGGCAAAAGAATAGTATTCTATTGTGAATAAAGTAGGTGTAAATAGTTTTAGACGCCCTGTAAAAAACCCTCCATTTTTCATTTCTATAAAAATCATGGATTAAATAGCCCATTGTTGCCTAATTGACAGCGATTTGGACCCAAGTGTAATGTCAAAAATTATTATGGAAGAGCTAGACTTATCTTGCAGTAATGAAAATTCTAGAAGCATGCTCTCATATAATAGTCCACAACAATTGACTATAAGTGAAATCAAAGATGTGACTTTGGTTCTGTGCACACATCCCGAAATAAGGACAACCCTTAACATCCAGGTAATTGATATGCCAGTAAGTAACTATTATATCATCTTAGGAAGAGACTAGTAAGCCTTGACAGGTGGATATCTTTCACTTGATGGGACACACTTATTCATTCCTCGGAATGGAAAGAATATCATAGTCCTAAGGGAAGGAAGAATCTCACCGTACATAGAAATTATTCCATAGCCTAACGTAAACTATATCAAAGAGGACTTAGGAGTGTACTCCATCTTTTTGGATGAGGATGACACTACCAGGGAANGTGGTACATTCACTTTGATGGCTCATGCTCCAATGAAGGTAATGGAGCAGGCATTATCTTATACTCACCTGTAGGTAAAATTCAAAACTTTTCCTATAGGTTAGAATTTGCTTGCACTAACAACGTCACTGAATTTGAAGCATTATTGCTAGGCATTGAAAATGCCTATAATTTAGGTTGTGGACACCTTACAGTTTTTGGGGACTCTGATCTTGTTGTAAACCTTGTACGTAAAATATATTCTCCTAGCAACAAGTTAATGAAATGCTACACCCAAGTTGTTTGGATGCTTATCTCGAAATTATTATCGTTTAACATCACTCATGTTAAAAGAGAACTTAATTCAATGGCTGGCAGGTTAGTTGTATTTGCAGCCTCTCCTACTCGACAACTTCTGCCACAAAGACTTGATTGTACTTGTCAATATTTATATCGTCCTCTTATTCCTGACAATGTAGAGTCATGGCAGGTCTTCCCTAGTGATGAAGGCATATGCTCTTTCATACAAAATGAACCATATAAGCCCAAGGAGATTATATCCATGGAAAACAACAAAATTATGAAGGGATTGACTCCTCTAGAAAGTTCATTTTTATTGAGTGATGTAGGCAACAAAGAAACGCATAAATAAGATTAGTCAAAAAGGAAAGTGGGTGAAACCATTTCCTTTAACATTGGAACACCCGATTCTCCAAATAATGTTAAGATAGGTGCCTAATGTACTGATGAATAAAAGTTGAAATTCATTGAGCTACTTCGTGAATTTAGTTGTTTTTTCTTGGTTGTATGAGGATCTTCGTGGTTTTGATCCTGCTCTTATACAAAATTCCATTCCTATCAAGGAAGGTATAAAACCAATTAGGAAAAAACAAAGACCCATTAACCCCACACTTGAAGCTACTATTAGGAAGGAGTTGGAAAAACTTTTGAAAGCTGGGATAATTTTCCATGTTAAGTATTCTAAGTGGGTTTCCAATTTGGTCCCCGTTCGAAAAACAACTGGTCAGATCCAAATGTGTGTTGATTTCCATGCATTGAATAGAGCGAGTGTAAAAGACCATTTTCCTCTCCCTAATATGGAAATGATTTTGCAACAAGTTGCAGGGTCACAAATTATGTCCTTACTTGATGGTTTTTCTGGTTATAATCAGATCAAGGTAAAAAGGACTAATAAATACAAAACCACTTTCACTGCATGTTGGTGCACATTTGTTTATGAATGCATGCCTTTTGCTTTATCTAATGCAGGTGCCACCTTCCAAATATCTATGTAGATATATTTTGACAATCTGATCGGTAAGATTATTCAGATTTATCTTGATTACTTGACTGTATATTCAAAGAACCGATTGGATCATTTTGGTCATCTTAGAAAAGTTCTTATGCGATGCAGAAAGTTCAACATTTCTTTAAGTCCTTCTAAGTCTATCTTAGGCGTTACCAAGGGAAAGCTCCTTGGTCATATTGTTTCTGATTCAGGAATAAGCATAGATCCTGAAAGGATCGCTGCTATTATGAACCTTCCTTCCCCCACTTCCAAAAAGGAATTTCAAGCCTTTACGGGCATTATCAACTTTGTCCGTAGATTTGTTCCTGATTTTGTTGTAATGGTCAAACCAATTCACAATATTCTCAAGCAAGATCACTCCTTTTCTTGGACTGAAGATGTTGAGAATGCTTTTGTAAGGATTAAGAAGGAAATCACTTCCGCATCGGTTTTGGCGAAGCCCTACTTTGAAAAATATTTTATTAAATATACTAATGCTATGGAGGAAGCAGTTTCTGTTATTCTCGTACAATGTGATGACCAGAATAATGAAAAACCAATAGCTTACATGAGTCAAAGCTTATCAGATGATAAATTCAAGTATTCTTATATCGAAAAGCATGCTTTCTCTCTTGTTAAAGCTGTGGAGAAATTTCGCCACTTTATCCTAGGAAAGAACACACTGGTAAAAGTCCCTTTGTCTATTGTCAAGTTTTTGTTGTCACGGACTTATCTTTCAGGGAAGCTTGCACATTGGCTTTCCAAGATCTAGGAGCATGATTTAACCATCATGACTTTGAAAACAATTAAGGGACGAGACTTATCCCTTCACTTGGATCAACATGTTGAAGCAAGTGAAGAAATTGATGAACAATATAATCCTCTTTCAACACTATTTTACATTGATAGTCAAACCCTTTCTATAGTTGAACATCCCTGGTATAAAAATCTGGTGTATTACTTGCAAAATCAGTAATGTCCACATAGCTTAGATACTCATCAAAGGAGAAGGCTTCGTCTTGAATCTTCCAGATATGTTATTTTAGGAGACTTCTTATTTAGCAGATTTGTCGATGGTATATTACTTCGGTGTGTGAATAATGAGGAAGCACATAAATTGTTACTGGAAGCCCATGGATCTTCAGATTCTGTTATTCATGTGGGTGACCACTTTTCTGATAAAACTATTGCTTTTAAGATCATCAGAAAAGGGTATTAATGGCATTCATTTTTTCGAGATTCTTATAACTTTTCAAGATCTTGTGACAAGTGAAAAAATTCACTAGGAAAGAATGTCTTTCTTCCATGCCTCTACAACCGGTCCTCCCTGATTTTCCTTTTTTGAAATGGGGTCTAGAATTTATCGCTCCTATTAATCCTCCATCTTCAGCAGGGCAGGTTTTTATCTTGATAGCCACAAATTATTTCATTAAGTGGACTAAAGTTGTCCCACTCAAACATTCACAGGATGAACAGGTTCTTTCTTTCCTTGAAACTAATATTTTCTCCAGATTTGGCATTCCTTTAGAAATTATTATAGAGAACAATCACGCTTTCATTTCTACTAAGCTGACTCAGTTTCTAGCTAAGTTGGGAGTCAAAAATTTTACGTCATCATCTTATTACCCTCAAGGAAATGGGCAAGCTAAGTCTACTAACAAAATTCTGGTTAGGATCATCAAGAGGCTCATTTAAGATAAGCCTCGTCAATGGCACACCCTCCTCACTTATGCCCTATGGGAAGATCTCACTACTACCAAGGTAAGCATAGGTTGCATTCCCTTTCAGCTTGTTTATGATCAAGAAGCTAATTTTCCTACCGATCTGGAACTTTCTTCTCTACGGATGATGCTACAGATCGAAGAATTAAATTCTTCTAATGTCTCTCAAAGGATAAATACATTGTTATCTTTAGAGGAACAAAGGATGTTTTCCTTGGAGAACATAAAGCGAAGATAACAAACTATAAAGAAATATTTCAATAAAATCGCAAAAGCTGCCAGGTTTAAAGTAAATGATAAAGTATTGCTTTGGGATTCATCCCATGTAGACAGAGGAAGACATTCGAAGTTTCAAAAAATATGGCTAGGTCCTTTTAAAATCGCTTTTGTCCTGGGCACAAATTATTATCTTCTAAAAGACTTGGAAGAGAGATTATTTTCTTATAGTACCAACCGTTCCCACTTGAAACACTATCTGGAACCAATTTGAAGGTTAAAACGTTGCATGAAAGTCACTTTTGTATCACAATTTTATTTTTTTTTCATTGTTTTTATTTTTCTTTATTGTTTTTTTTTTCATTTTATGTTGTTTCATTTCTGCTGTTTTTGTTTTATTGATTTCTTTTTCTTTTCAAAAATAAAACTTTGGATCAATTTTGCCACATCGATGTTATTCTGTAAGTATTGTTAATCAATAACAATCAAGTTACACAACTGTCATGATCTCCCCCTTGTAGACATCACTGAAATTTCTCTTTGTGATCTGAATTTAGGAGCGGAACGAACTGATTAATAGAATGAATACAATAAAACATAGATATATAAAGAATAACACAAATATTCATTGAACAATATCTTCTATTAAATAATGAAATAGGCTGAAACTGTAAAACTACATAACTGAAACACTTGCTCGAATGGTGGTAGCTATCTCTGAGAAGAGATGTGGTTGCTACGCGCATCCGTCTAAGCAGAATGTATTACAATGAGGCTCTAGAGGCATTTTTGATATTACTCATGAATGCCAAAACCCTAGACATCCAAAAACCTAACCCTAGAAGGTGAAACGCCAAAATTCATGTGGGCCCCATGGGTAAGTTGGTGTAATTTGGTACCTCAACTTCTAAGGGTCGTAAATTTTTCATATGACCTCCATTTTAGGTGCATGCTACCCCGTTGGAAAGGTCTTTCAGAGAAATACACATTTTGTCATCAAACTCTGACTCCGTCTACAGTTTGACTGTGGCGAGCCAAAAAAACAATGTTTAGGGCCCCAAATCGGCCTTGTAAATACAACAAGATGTGTTGACATGAAAACATACAAAATAAGTCAATTAGATTAGGAGAGAGGCCACCTATATCCACCTGGAGGATGTGTGGGGATTTAGACAGCCCCAAAAGTGTAGAACCCACAATTACAAAGCAGTAAAGAAGAACTGCTGAACAAAAATGGACACAAGGACCCAATTGGAATAGGTGGGTGGCCACCAATATCCACCTAGATCACTTTGCTTCGAGTACTGCTATTAGATAGACAATTGGATTGTCAACCCTACTTTTTTTCTTTCCTTTATTCCCTCCACCCTGAGATTCAAAAAGAGCACACTAGAGATTTTTCTCCTTTAAACAATAAATGCTTTCATTGTGACTAATTGAATGTTATGCATACAGGAATAACCCCTTATACGTAACATTTTCCATGAGCTATTCCCAAAGTCCCAGATCATTTTTCCCTTAAGTCGCCTCACTTCCCCTATTGCATATCATTATGGTAAATAATTCTTTGATCTACGATTCACCTGGTATGAAAAACCAAACATTTTGAGTTCTTAATATGTTGGAAACAGATTTCCCTATGGATTCGCCAGTTTGTTGATGCTTAAAAAAATGCAACGATGAATGTTATGCTCACAAATGATTTCCAAACATTATTATTTATTTATATTAATAATAAACTAGTAGGTGGGACCCCTTGTAGACTTATGGCACTATGGTGGATGAGCAGTGCTTATATTTTGTTGGCTTATGTGATGGTATCAACATAGTCTTCTACAGTTCATTTGTTCTAGATCATGGTTTAAAATGTTATAGTGATATGTGTTGGTTGGATGATTAAAACATGGCACTAAATGGCTTTGATGATCTCTCATAGGATATACTAATGCTGCCCTTTTGGATAAAAGAATTATACTCACGTTCTAATGTTGTGTATTGTTATGACAAGAGTTTGGGTGCTTTTGACCCTTGCTACTATGGTTATGTCCATTGTTTGAGTTTCATATTGATTTGTATTCCTAGCAAGTTGACATTTGAAGAAGTTTGATATTACCAAGGGGTGGTGCACTTTGCAGAAATGATATGAAAATTTTGGGTTTTGGTTGATTAATGGTTTGAGTTTAGTGCTATGGTGAGTGGGCTTGGCTCGTACTAAAAATTCAATGAAGATTGGAAGGGAGAAGCGATGTGCATTTACTGCACATTCAATGAAGATTGGAAGGGAGAAGCGGCGTGCATTTACTGCATGTCACTCAAGATCCCCTTGAGCCCATCACCCTAGTCATTCTTTCATTGTTTTGGCTCTGGTAGTTTTTTTTGCTCCGCCTTGCTCAGTCGTGAAGGAGATATACAATATTGTTTTTTCCTCGTGCAGGCTTTTCTAGGTATGGGTTTTCTTACTTTTCCATCCATGATAGTTACTATGCCATTTGAATCAACTTTTGGCTCTGGTTTCTCATGGTTTGTGTGACTCTCAAGCTGTTATGATATTTTTGAACTGAGTATTGGTATTTGTGCCCTTGGTTTCTCATGGTGGTGCTTCTGGAATATTGGCATTTAAAAAAGAAAATGATTCCGGTTTTGTTTTGTGTAATCCTTCGCATAGAATTGTTAATAAAGATTGCATTTGAGCCTTCTTTGTTTTTTCTCTATATTTGGGTTGGCCTCTTTGTTGAAATTGGTTATCATACTCTGCCAAAGCTCTGGGATTTGCTAATGCCCCACCTTTATCTCTATTTTACTGTTCTCTGTGGCTAGTGTACATACGCCATATTTCGACCCTATGGGTTTCAATGTGAATTGATGAAATATAAATATTAAATTTTTCCATGCCTTCTTTGGGAAAAACCTTGAGCTTTTAGCTACCTTGCTATTCCCTCACCAACAAAGTGGCATGGAAAACATTGCACAGTATGAAGATAACGCCACCCAGAAGTTGATGAAAGCATTATTCATTATTTTGGTCGGGCACGAGTTTATACTCGGTTGCTCATTTTGCAGTGTTGTTAAAGGGGTTGGCTTCATTTGTGTTGTCTGTTGGAAGTTGCAGTCTGTTGTTTCGAAACCCTTACAGTTGAGAGCATTATTGCAAATTATTGTTTTGTGGTAAATTATCATAGAGCACCTATAGAATGAGTTGTTTGTGCCATTCAAATATCAAACCCTCTGGTCGAACCATCGTTCTTACCTTCCACTTGTTGTCTTAAACCCTAAATATGACATTGATATCATATTTACTCAAGTTATATGGTTGATGAGAGCATTGTGCATGCTCGGTTAATTGGGTACGATTTTGGTTCGGTCCTTTGTTTGGTAATTCTAGAAGAGATATGTACCCACTTATTTATTTGAAGCTTGGGATCAAAGGATTGAATGTTATTTTGGTTCAATCGTTATGTTGATTATATAAAAGTGACACCTGTGTATGAAATGTTTGAGGCCTAAATAAGATTTATAACGTCCAGATTGATTGTGTGGAACAGTGACTATATAAGTGATGGACATGAATTGTTGTAAACAATGTGTGTGTTCCTGTTGGTTTTAAGGGATGAAGCATTAAAGTTAATGTTATGGTCGTGGCTCAAAGGATATTGTAGTTTCTTATAGCGATTGCAATGATGTTCATTATGACTGTCATATAATTATTAAAGGATATAATGGCTATTGTGATTAAATAATTATGTGCATATAGATTATTGTATGAAACAATTTGGAATCCAACAAGCAAATTTTTCATGAAAGTACGAGCTTGAATTATTGTTTTGAAAAGGGAACATTGTTAAAACTTTGAAGGTATGGACAAAGATATGTTTTGATTGCTTGTGTTGATTTATTTTCAATTGAACAGTATCCATATTGATTCCCTGTCATTATATCATTTTTCGCTCATTACATTCCCCTCACAATCCTGATTTCACTTATTGCATCCATGTTCTGTGAAATAAATTTAAAAGGAAAAGTATGTGTAAAAGCGACAAAGGGATAACACAACAAGGGTTGGTGATTGTTATTTTGATTTTATTACACAGTAAATTGTTTGATTAATTGTTGAACAATATTCATGTACTAATCCCCTATCATTATACCACTTTTCGCTAATTACACTCCCTCCATATTTCCCATAAACCCTATCACCCCCTGTTCATTTGACAATTATTGAATCGTTTGTTATGGATGGATTTGCATGTATCCTGTGTCATTTTTTTAGCCGATTGTTTATTCATGTAAGTAGAGTTTCATGTATGGTTTATTAATAGATTCATTATTGATGAATTGCTGCTACACGATGGGCTTTTTCAGTAGGGGAAGCAATGGTAGAAATAACAGAGATAGGAGAAATTGGAACCGATGCCATAGGAGGCCTAGATTTTCTATCCATTTTGACGTTTGTTGGGCCCGAGATATGATCAGTTTTATGACAGTAATTAGATACTTTTTCCGAATGTACATATGTGTTTTTCATGATTTGGAGAAGCTTTTTGAATAACTTTGTGCCAAAACATTATGATCCACACCAGGTATGTATAATTCATGATTTAGGTTGATCTTGAGTATAATTCATCACGTTTTTATGTTTCCAAGGATCTAATTCACGTTTTTTGGTGTTACAGGGAAAAATCGCATCACGTTTCTACTTCCAGCACTCAGTCCGGCACTCCATCCAATACTCGATCCGGTACCCAGTTCGACACTCCGTCCAACACCTCATCTTGCACAAAAACAATGGGCGATTTGGCGGTTATGGTATTGGTGGTCAATGATGGGTGAATCTAGAACATGGGTTTTTCTCTTGCTTGCCCCTCCAGCTACTAAACTCTTGACAACTCGGTTTGGGTTGTTGAGCTGGGCGATTATTGGCTCGCTCCATTTCGGCAGTTAGGGCACCATTAATGTAATTTGTTGTTTTTAGAAGTGGTTCGACCCTCCAGTGGTCGACCACTTGGTCTGTAAAACTTATAAATACCACTGTGGTGGTCATACAATAGTTAAGCAGAAGAAGAATTAGAGGATTAGAGACAACTACGATTTTCCTCTGTTTTTGCTATTTTCAATTGCCAAAATTATATAAGACTGTGTTTTTCAAGTTTTAAGGGTGAAATCGTTTTGCTAAGCTCATGGTGTGCATTTGAGAAGTGACCATGACTTGTTGGGGGGCCCACCAGCAGTTTGGTAACTGTTCTATGAGTTATTTATGCATTTCATAGCTTAGATGTCTTTTATCTCATTTCTTGTACATGCATTGTTATTTTTTCTTTGTTATATAATTTGTTGTTATAGCTTAACTATTTAGTTCTTTTGCAGGTTAGTATGAAGGCTTTGGTTAATATGCATTGATTTTGTAGTTAGTAGGAACGATTTTTCAAACTCATACACTAACCCCATGTGTAATTAAATATTAGATTGTATCTTATTTATGCTTTTAAAATCAATTTTAAAACAGAGTAGAATAGAGTTTCAGTTTATGTTTTCTTTAACGAGGCTTCGGTGGATGGATAGGGTTAGTTTCAGTTTTTATTTGTAGATTGCCTATTCAATTGTTATTTAGATTTTTCTTAACTAGTTGTTGATTAATTTGTTCATTAGTTTACTTGCTATATGCTAGAATCATGTTTTAATTTATGTTTATATGCATTTTCCTTTCCGCAATTTGAATTGTTAAAATAGATATAGCATAGCTTTATTTTATGTGATTTCTTTCCTAGAATTAGATTGCAATTCCAATTCTTAGTTAATGATTGAATTTAAATATGAGTTTTGCTTACATAGCATAGAGTACAATTATAATCTCGTTATATTGTTGATGGTTAATGCATGAGTAATAATCACATGAATATGCAGGGTAATTGACGTTGTTTCCATAATGGCTAAGTTCTCACTGGATTTCTTAATCCACACCTTTCACTTTGCTATTGAAATCAATATTGAGCTTATACCTCTTGAATTATATTTCGTTTTCAAGTGCCATCGAGATATTATAAGACACCGGAGACATTCACACAACCACCAACACTATATTTGAGTTTTTATAGATTAAAAGATAGTTTCTTGATTTTGTAGATCAGAAAATAGTTTTCTTGCTATTGTAGGATAGATAGTTTTTTGCTTTGGTAGATTAAAGAGTAGTTTTCTTATCATAGATTAAAGGTTAGTTGTTAGTTGTTCCTTCTTTCAATTAAATAGATTTCCTTTTATGAATTAGAGATAGTTGTATTAAGAATAGAGTTCATTTGTCTCTTAGTTAGTTGCTTATTGAGTAGTATTAATTAGTTTACTTGTTGTAGAAGTTATCCTAGGTTAGTTAGTTGTTCACTTGCTTTAATAGGTTAATTACTTACTTGTCTATTTTTTCTTTGATAGTATAGTTGCTTGTTCATTTACTTGCTTTCATAGGATAGTTGTTCATTGAATTTAGGTAGGATAGTTAAAGTAGTTTGTTTTTTCTATTTGTTTATTGTTATGCTTAAATAGTTGTTTTTTCTTATTGTTATGATTGAACTAGTTTGCTTCAAGTAGGGTTTTCACTTGTTTTCCTAGAACTACCCATTGATCCTTGGTTCAAAAGTACTTAGGTTACATAGTGTAAAGTTGCTTAGTAGGGTTTGCTCATTAGATAGATTTTCTTGAATAGATTACCCTTAGATAGCCACTTCCTTGGTTAGACTATACTACTACCAACCCTTCTACCTTGGCATATATTTTTCTACAACTCTAAGTTTACTTACCCCAGGTTGACAATTTAATTGAGGGTTTTTAGTGTGTTTTTAGTGCATATAGAACACCCATCAATGTTGATCCTTAAGAATTGAAGCGGTTATTCCAAGATTGGTTGTTTAATTGGATTAGTCATGGAATAGTGCACCCTCAACCAGAAAGACCCCCTTTCCATCCTCCTCGAAATATCCCTGGCATTCTTGTTCCTCCACATTTGTCCTTGTAGCTAGAAGTCCCTGCAAATGATGGATGGAAAGAGATCGTGATCCAGATTATTTTCGGCACGAAATGAGAGTGGAGATATGATAAATAAATGTACAAAGATATCTCGGGTATCCAATAATATAACAGAAATGTATCAGAGATGCAACCATAAACACAAAGATACAGTAATACACAATTTTCTATTAATGAGAGAAAATGTACAAAGACTGTAAAAATACAGAGTGAAAGACATGCTAGAATGGTGGCATCTTATCTCTAAGAAGAGATGTGATGGCTACTCGCATTCGCAAGAATATGATTTTACAATGAGGCTCCAAAGTCCTTTTTATCATAAAGAAAATCCAAAACCCTAACCCCAGAAGATGAAAAGCCAACAGTTTTGTGGACCCTGTTTTGGGTAGTTTGGTAAATCAACTTCTTGGGAGCGTAACTTTGGCATACGATCTTTATTTGGGGCACACGATAGCTCGTTAGAAAGGTATTGTCTAGGAGATTCATTTAGGGGGCTCAATCAAATCCTTCAGCTATCATTGAGAAGCTCGATCCCAAAAAATCTTCATTTAGGCCTTCAAAATGGCTCCGGAAGTTAAAAACTGCTAAGAATAGTAAATTACCAAAATTGCCAGAAAATTGTTTTGAGCCAGTTGGAAAAGGTGGGTGGCCACCGATATCCACCTAGATCAATCCTCCCTCCTTCAGAATAAATGGTCTCTATTGCGTTGAGTGCCCGAGGGGGGAGAGAAAAGCGTTTGTTGAATCTGCATCTTGATGAGCTGCTTACCTTGTTGGAGAAGTTGTGTTGCTTATTTTGTTGGCGGTTGTCACGAACCTGTTGCTAGCGGGGTTGACTCTATTCAACTAGTCGAACTACCTGAGATGACTATGTGCAGAAGAAATCTTTGTGTTTTGTTGCAATCTTGTCGACCTGCTTCTATTGGATAGAAGGTTCTTGGGTTGAGGTTGTAGTGGTTGCAGTATCCTTATGTTCACCTTTTGAAAAGATTATGAAGAAGCTAAATTTTGTAGTATGAGATACTAGCTTGTGACATTGTTTATGTGGGAGAATAGTTGGAATTACCTCTGGTATTCTGTAGAGATGACCCCCCAAAGTAACAATGACACTATGGGGTCGAGACTCATAAATTGCATGGCGCTTCCACATATATGGCTGGACCAAAAGAACATCACAGACGTCCAGTGGGGAAAAATCACATAATACCTCATCCTTGAAGGGATGGATGTCGTATGACAATCGACACTACTAGCTGACACAAAGATATCATCCCTAGCAAAGCCACCCGATGTTTTATGGTTGTGGGTTTGGTGTTGTCGACAATCCCAACTGTTTAACGACCTCTGCTGAGATGATATTATTACGGCTTCCACTATCAACAATAAAATGCAATGGGGTCCCCTTCACCCACATCTGTGAATGAAAAAGGCACTCCCCCTCTTCAGGATCTGTTGTTTCTTCTGGTTGAATTGTTACAGTCGCGACAATAGCAGTGGGATCTACGTCGATGATCTGTCTTTTACCAGTATTTTCAGAATCAGATTCTGAATCAGGGTTTGGCTCCTTGTCTTTGAGCTCATCCACTAATGATTGTTTTGAGCAACATTCATCAGTGTTGTGCCAGGGGATTTTGTGGAAATCGCACCATTTTTTGGTGTCCTTCTTTGTCTTCCCGTGACCCTTCTTTTTCTGTGGCTTGGACTGGTTTTCGGGAGACTGTTTGTTAGGGCCATATTTATCATACTTTGGTTGTTGCATATTTGCAGACCCAAAATATTGTTTTTTCTGGTGCTTAAATTTCTGCTCGATTTTAATAGCATATCGATAAGCAACACTGAGTGATGAGATGTCCAGAAAATCCATTTCAGTTTGGATGTATCTGTGTACAGCCCCATGGTATTTCAGAACCAAATGTCGTTCGGAGTCTTTGATACCCAGCGTGGTGCACAAGGTATGGAAGGTATTGGTGAACTCCATAACTTCTTGGCCTCTCTCTTGTCGCAGTGTGGTCCATCTTATATACTGGTCCTCATAATTTCCAATAGGGTAATATTTTTCCTTTACTACGTCCACAAAAAAATCCCAAGTGGGATCAACCCCATATATTCTAGACTCTTATGTGGAACTTTGCTCTCAGTAAGTTTCCCACCAATGTTTGACATGGGGGAGAGCTTTGAGGAGTGCGAAGGTGATATTTTCCCTTTCGGAAAAATGGTGAATAGAGAAATAACCTTCTAGCAAATTTAACCATTTGTCTAGGGCATCTGCATCTATCTGACCTTCAAATACGAGAATATCAAAATTAACTTGTACCTTGAAAGGAGAGGTGCTTCCAAAGTGGTTGTTTGATGAAGATGCGCTTGTTGCTATCGGAAGGAGTTGAAGGATGTGGGAAAAATTCTCCATCATTTTGTCCTTTTATCGTGTGAGAGCTTGCTCAAGCAACATATTAATAGAATCGTCTGCTCCGTCATTTTTATTTTCTTCCACCATGGAGGGTTTCTTGGGCATGCGAGAGTGATTGTATTCAAGAGAGACAAGCTTGAGACACAAATTTCTATACTTTGACCTCGTCAGGGACATGCACTGAAAAAAATGATCAAGAGCAGCCTGCTCTGATACCACTTATCTGGATTATTTTCGGCATGAAATGAGAGTGGAGATATAATAAATAAATGTACAGAGATATCTCGGATATCCAATAATATAAAAAAAATGTATCAGAGATGAAACCATAAACACAAAGATACAGTGATACACATTTTTCTATTAATGAGAGAAAATGTACAAAGACTGTAAAAATACAGAGTGAAAGACTCACTAGAATGGTGGCAACTTATCTATGAGAAGAGATGTGACGGCTACTTGCATTCGCAAGAAGGTAATTTTACAATGAGGCTCCAAGGGAATTTTTATCATAAATAAAATCCAAAACCCTAACCCCGGAAGATGAAAAGCAACAGTTTTGTGGACCCCGTTTTGAGTAGTTCAGTGTATCAACTTCTCAGGGGCGTAACTTTGGCATATGATATTCGTTTGGGGTGCATGATAGCTCGTTGGAAAGGTATTGTCAAGGAGATTCATTTAGAGGGCTCAATAAAATATTTTGGATATCATTGAGAATCTCAATCCCAAAAAATCTTCATTTAGGCCTTCAAAATGGCCCCGGAAGTTAAAAACTGCTAAAATTAGTAAATTACCAAAATTGCCAGAAAATTGTTTTGAGCCAGTTGGAAAAGGTGGGTGGCCAACGATATACACCTGGATCAGATTGTCAACCCTCCTATATCTCACCATCATGGTTGGCCCACTATGTCATTGCCTTTTCCACCACTTGTCAATCCTAATGTCCAGATTGCCCATGATGTTTCACCAATTCAATCTTCACACGCTAGTAAGAGACTAAAAATTGATATTCCCCAACTTGTACAAAATAAAGGAAAATCATTTGCCTCCCCTGTTATTGGATAAATTGGTAGGTGCAGACACTAACTGATCTCCCTAGATCCATCTAGATCTAGAACAAAACACACCAGAACACGATGCTTTCCTTAAGTTTTAGATATTGAATTTACTAACTAAAGAGGGATGGGTGACATGCCATTTAAACGCCGCTTCCTCTCACCATCGCCATCCTAGTTCCATTCCAACGCTCATACAATGACGAACCTGCAAAATAATGCAACCAACCAAAGTGATAGCAATAGCATAAACTCAATATAAACCTATGTATGTGATCAAGGAATCATACAATAAAACACAACAAGCTTTATAGGAAAGAATCATATTACTGTATCATNATCCTAGCTCCATTCCAACGCTCATACAATGATGAAACTACAAAAGAACGCAACCAACCAAAGTGATAGCAATAGCATAAACTCAATATAAACCTATGTATGTGATCAAGGAATCATACAATAAAACACAACAAGCTTTATAGGAAAGAATCATATTACTGTATCATATTAAATGTGAAAGAGAGATTACAACCATGTCCTTGATGTCGTAAGGTCCCTTCCAACTGTCCCTCATTCCCCACACACTTTCACTCCAAGAATTATGAGAGCACAGATCTGATAATATTCACAATCTATGTTGACAAAGGCAAAACTCAAAACCACTCTAACCAAGCTAATAATTCCAAGCCAAATCCAACTTATCCCTTCTCCATGAGATCTCCTCTCCTTTTATAATCTGAAGAGGATAAGGTGAGGAGGTTAGGATGATCCCACTAAATCATGAAAGAGATTAAGATCCAAACCATTCGGATGCCACCTCACCATGGAAGTTTCTCCTTCTAGAAGATTCGCTCGTTTTTCCCACATGTAAGCATTCTCACACCTACCTATAGAGAATACTACAAACTCCTCGCAACCTAGCTATGATGCAGCCTGCAAGAATTAGGCATTCCCACACCTTAGCTATAATGTAGCCTGCAAACTTCCTTTTTTATAGGGTTTTTACAAAGGAAAATGCAACTTCTTTTCTAAGGAAAAGTTCTTCTCCCTTCTCTCTTCAGGAACTCAAGCCACTGACCCCTCTGAAGGAAATAGATAGGTTTACATCATTAATGGTCATAGGGATGAATTAAATAATGTGTAACAGAGATCCCCCCAAAGTATGAAGTTAGAACAGAGTGATAGCTGAAATACTTTGTCAAGTGTGTGTAGGGAACAAGGAATAGTCGGTCGAAAACCTGCCAACAAACAAGGAAATACAATACAATAATACATCATCACTGAGGTAGGAATTCCCATACACATAATACAAATGACTCAAAGAATAAATGCAGACATGCGAAGATCCATGTCAAGTAAGACAGGTCATGGTCACCAAACATACACTGTGGATCCATGCCAATATGACTCAAATCTGAACATAGCCACCAAAAATACACTGTGGATATATGCGTTAAAGACTCAAATTTGAACATGGCCACGAGACATACAATGTGGATCTATGCAATAGTACAAACTGAATATACTCCAATGCAACCTGAATCTGTCAAAAAAGATCCAGGGTCTTCATCTCCACCACTCTATAGTACGAATCTAACCATGTGAATGCATGTGTCGAAGTCGAACATGGTAGAAACCACTTGATTATCAGTCATTAGTGAATATCGTTAACAAGTGCGAGGGAAATCACCATTAATGTCGATGAATCCCAAGGTACATTAGTACAATCCAACGAACGTGAATTAATGAGCTGAAGTCGAACACTCGAAGGAATCTCCCGATCAGGGATCAATAATGAAAACCCACTGTCGAAAGCGAGGAAATCTGCCATTGAGGCATGAAAGTTCCAAGGTACCAATTGGTTTCTAAGTCTAATTCCTGGATAATGAGTTGAAGTCGATAGGAAAAGACTCGTCATAGGAGGGCCTTAATGTATCCCCCATCAATGAGACGAAACGGGTAACAAGATTGATTAGAGTAACCAGTGATTTAGGACTGACTCAGGGATGGTCGACGCAATAGAAGGCTTTAAGGACTACAGAAATGGCCGATGCAATAGAAGGCTTTTCGGGTTGGACATCTCTTTGAACATATTGACGACACAACAACTGTCTTGGAAACACTGACTCAACAATAGGGATCACATACTAATTTGTAATCTTATAAAGGAGTATGATCAAGAGACGAGTGGATTTTCCAACCTAGACACAAGGTGAGTGAAAGGGCGTCACGTTCAAAAGTGACTCTTCCATGAAGTACAAGTTTAGATACATTTCTTTCCCAAATTTTCCCCCACCATTTCTGGTGAGTACCTCTTTATTTTTACACAAGCTTGAGGAGGATAACATATGCTTGTTGATGTAATATCATCCTTCAAACGAGTCCCACAGAGTATGTTTAACAAACCCTAGGAAGGAGTGGTTCGGTCCCATATGGGCCTTTCAATGTTTGTTTTATGAGTCCAAAGAAAGAAAACTCAGGGGTTTTTCATGTTTATAGAGTCTAAAAAACACTTAAAGAAAACTCTCTCAGTTCCTTTTTCGTGAAGTAGTCTGATGAGACCGAAAAAGAGATAAACTATCGCTCAACAGACATTTTCTTCAAATACTTTAACGAGCGTGAAAAGAACAAGATCGCTCGACAATCTTTTCATGTTTAGAGAGTCTAAAAAGAGCTTAAAGGGAACTCCAGGGGGTTCCTTTTTCGTATAAATTTACGAGTCCGAAAAAGTGATAAAAGTATACTCGGTTACATTCTCACATATTTACGACCACAAGAAAGAACAAAG
>JASDQU010439558.1:61068-71497 GCA_032191745.1 Picea mariana
AACCAAAGTGATAGCAATAGCATAAACTCAATATAAACCTATGTATGTGATCAAGGAATCATACAATAAAACACAACAAGCTTTATAGGAAAGAATCATATTACTGTATCATATTAAATGTGAAAGAGAGATTACAACCATGGCCTTGATGTCGTAAGGTCCCTTCCAACTGTCCCTCGTTCCCCACACAATTTCACTCTAAGAATTCTAAGAGCACAGATCTGATAATATTCACAATCTATCTTGACAAAGGCAAAACTCAAAACCACTCTAACCAAGCTAATAATTCCAAGCCAAATCCAACTTAGCCCTTCTCCATGAGAGCTCCTCTCCTTTTATAAGATGAAGAGGATAAGGTGAGGAGGTTAGGATGATCCCACTAAATCATGAAAGTGAGTAAGATCCAAACCATTAGGATGCCACCTCACCATGGAAGTTTCTCCTTTTAGAAGATTCGCTCGTTTTTCCCACGTGTAAGCATTCTTTCACCCTGCCTATAGAGCAGACTACGAACTCCTCGCAACCTAGCTATGATGTAGCCTGCGAGACTCAGGAATTCTTGCACCCTAGCTATAATGCATCTTGAAACTTCCTTTTTCATAGAGTTTTTACAAAGGAAAATGCAACTTCTTTTCTCAGGAAAAGTTCTTCTCCCTTCTCTCTTCAGGAACTCAAGCCACTGACCCCTCTGAAGGCAACAGATAGGTTTACATCATTAACGGTCATAGGGATGACGAAAATAATGTGTAACATCCCCTTATTATCCTTCCGATGATTCCTCAAAATATGTGTCTTCCCACATGCATTTGAAGGCTGAATTCTCCCATGTGATCAGTGAGATACAGCCTGAAGGGTCTAATCAACCATGGGATACTTCCAAGAAATCAAAGGGAAAAAACAGTGAGAAAAGAAAATTTTCCTCACAAAGTGGCAAATATGCTTTTTAGATTATGTGTTTTTATGATTTCAATTGATGAAGATAGTGCTTAGTGGTTTTCAGTATTTTTGGACAGCAAGCTCTATTTTGGTATTTTGTGGATAATGTGGATGATGTGGATATTTATATATTTTTTGGATTGATATAAATTATTTCTAATATTTAAATATCTAGTTTGAAAGATATTTGAGGGAGCTACAAGGGTGGCATATAGTCAAAATGATTCTTCTTTTTGTGTTATATTTTATGATTTGAAAGAAGGAAATGACGGGAGTCACAAGGGGTCCCACCTACCTAGTTATTATTAATTAAAACCCTTAACTATATTATTATTATTTATTTATCCTAAACTAATTAGTTAATTTAAATCAACTTAACTAAAGAAATTAGTTGAACTACTTCAACTTATTTGGAAAGAATAAAAGTTGAATGAGAAGAAGAGACAAAAGGAGAATAGAAGGAGAAATCAAGACTAAGGTTTGTTCTTTGGTTGCATGAGATAGTTTCAGTTTTCATTCATTTCTGAGTTAATTCAAAGCCTAATTCTTTTTTTGACAACAGGGTATTATTGTGGACAGCAAGGTTCAATATTGAACTAAAATTTTCAGACGCTTGTTTTAGAGGTGTTGATCCATCCTTGATAGTCTGTGTATTATTGTAAGTTTGTGAATTAAGTTTCATGGTTGATAAAGGATATCTTGCAAAGTCAAAATGGCAGTAGTTTGTGGCAAGTTGATCTAGATTATAAATTTCATTTTTACTTGATTGTCAGAGTCTTTTTGTATGGTGTTCATCGAGGCTCTCTAAATCATACTTTCTTCCATGCCCTTGCAGGGGTTTTGTAAAGAGAAAGCACTATTGATATATCAGAATGAAATAAAATCATATTGCTATTATGTCTCATATATGTGTATTTATGGCTTGGTTACTTTTTTTCTTTTTGAGCTCCATGTTTCCTTTATCGTAAAATACGTGTATATTACAAAAAATTATATTAATATTGCAACATTATTTTCATTAATAAATCAGCCTCAATCCTAGTAATTAATACTTGCAGATTGGGAGAATATTTTTGAGGCTATAAAACCCAGGGTGACATTCCCGACTATCTTATCCTAGCCAGGAAAGATTCAAAAATGATTTAGTAAGGTAATTCCTACCTTTTCCTCGATAGGGTCCACATCTGCAACGAGTGAGAATAGGTATGGAAATGTCAATATATTCATTATGGAGAGGAGCATGTGATTTGAATAAATGAATGTATAGGATCAGTTGGAGGAGGTTCCCCTATTCTATAAGGAGTTATTATGTAGCTCATCTCTATTATGCTTTTTGGAGTTGTGATCCACATTCACATCCTGTGTACATTTTGTGTAACCAGGTTTATTATGCAATCTTAAGTATTTGGTACAAAGATTTAGCATCAAAGAGGATGATCATTGGGTTTGGCTCCTTCAAACAAACCATCTTACCATTTCCATTCTACATATTTAGGGAAATTTTCAAAAATCAAAGTTTCCATGATGCAAAGAAGACAGATCAAAGTACATTGTGTCAAAATTCTAGACTCTAGGTCACTATATTTTTTAAGTTACAGGATGTTGAAGTCACGATTTTTAACTAGTCCTAAAACTAGTCTCACATGGATGTTCTTGGCCCAAAACAGTCATATTTGAAGCTACTGAGATACATATTGAGTCCACCAATGGAATTGTAAAGAAGACATATCATAGTATTTTAGGTCCAAATTTTATAATTAGATTTACAAAATTGGATGCATGGAATACCATACAAGTTCTCTCTTCTGAAGGAGGTCAAAATCAACAAGTTTTGGGAAACCTATCATAACTTTTTCTTGACATGATAGAATTTAGTGAGACCTTTGGCATTACAAAGAAGATATTCCATGATATTATTGATCAAAATTTTAGACTCATTCATGCATAAATTTGGGAGTTACATTAGGTGCAAGATTGGCTAGCATAACAATATCCAAATCGAGGTTTTAAAAAATATGCTAACTAAAACTAGCATAACTTTTGACTACAAGGTTTGATTGTGGTGATTCAAAAGACATTGGAAAGAGGAAATAAATAATAATATGATTTTAAAGCTATTTTTACAAATTAGGATAAATATTGAATGTTTGGGAATTAGAATATAAAAGTTTTAGTTGAACCCAAATAAGAACCAATGACAATACTTATATTTAGGGGAGATGAAGATAAAGAAGAAATTTCCAAATTAAAGAAGGATAATGAAGAAATAAAATGATAGATTAAGGAGTGTCATTCCATTAATAAATAACTGTTGATGTTGGTTCAAAAATTAAAACAAGTAAAAATTGACTCTAGTTAAGAGTTGAAAAAGAAAGATAAGGAAATCAAAAGGCTATGTAAACATCATCAAGATCTTCTTAATGATGTTAATAATTTGAGAAGGTTTCTACAAGAGTCTCAATCAAGAATAAGGATGAAGAGATTACCATAAAATTTGAAGAGATTATGACCAAAAAGAATTGAAGAGGAAATTTGCAAGAAGGTTGAGGAACCCCTAAATACTAATGAGGTAAAATTAGAAATGCAAACTAGACTTGAAGAAGGACATAAGAAATTGATTAATGGAATCATATTTTAGCTTCAAAAGGAGAAGGAAGAAAATATTCAAGAAGGTCACCAGAAAATACTTGAAGAAGTTGAGCTCTAGCTTTAGGATGTACATGTCAAATATGATGGCATCATCTCAAAGACAAGACTAATCAAAGACCAAGAATAGATGATAGATGATTCCATTTTCTCTAAAAACAAGATTGATGACATGGGGCCAAAGGAACTAAGGTGGATGTTATGTGTTTGTCTCAAGTATAACAAGCACTTCCCACTTTCAATCACTTAGGAAAAAACCTAGGAATAGCCCCTAAGGTTACCAATTTGCAAAAGGAAAATGGGAAGAACAGTCATGGGTCAAATGTTTACATATGGGAAAGGGATATAGGACTTCATCCCACACTCAAAACACTAGAAAGAAATGGTGTCACCCGAAGGAATTGCCAATTCTACCTAAATTCATGTACACACATAGACCACTAAACAAGAAAAAGAGGGGATAAGCTCTATACTTTCTTATATTGACCTTGTGCTTGCCATGTGTGTAAGGTGTGCTTTCCCAACAAGTGTATTTGCTACTATTGGATTTTCAACACTCTCTAGTAGTTCTAGTTTTGTTTTCACAACCTTGGAGAATTTGCTCTTCAACCTACACAAAGGCCCTAAACCTAGACTATATGTGTTTTCTAAAAATAAAAATATACATATTATTTTATTTAGACATTAATCATTGCTTTTTAAGGCTAATGGTTACTCAACAACGGAAAATGGAAATGAAATTTGTAATGTTTAAATACTTTAAAAATGATGAAAATTTAAAGATAATAACAAACATTCAAAATTCTTTATTTGGATATTTGACTAAATCTCAACACTCTTAAAAAGCCTTGAAATGGAAGAAACCAACTTCATTATACATTCAATGCAGCATTTGTTTCATATTTAATCAATATACCCTATAAATCGAAACAATTTGGAAATGTAACTAAGAAAACTATGGGAAAATTCCTAAACATAAAGAAATATTTTTTGATTTATTTTCTTATTTCTAATGATTAATGAAGAAAAAAATGAAAACAAATTCAAATCCCTAACACTTAGAATCCAAAACCCCAATCTTGCAAGAAAAGTCAAATTTGGGCCTGCAAATTCCAGGCCTGTAATGATTTTTTCAATTTACAAAATATACTAATGGGTTCTCTAAGGAAACTTCTGTGCACCCATTGTTTACTGATAGAAAGTCGCAGGGACCCACATATGTAACTAAATACATGCACATGCAGAAGTACAAAAAGGTAGAAAAATTCAATAAGCATGTTAAAAATGAAACTTTTTGGGTTCTACAGTAACAAAAAAGGAAAATGAGATAATTAATATTAAAACTAATCTTCAACAAACTCAAAAAGTTCTCCAACAGTGTTGCCAATTATATTTTAGGGGAAAATCCCCAATGACTTAGGGTGAATCACTAATAGAAAAAATAAAGCATAACTATCAAATTTCTAGAATCAATCAATTACAAAAGGTAATTTCCTAACACAGGAGGATGGAAGAATACATGTGATCAAATGGTTAATCCCTTTATGAAGTTTATATCCAATCCAAATACTTGATTCCAATATTTTCTTCATACCTACACTCAACACCAACAACAAACCTTCGTCAAATCCAAATGGACATATACATGTTAATTATGATAAACACATAGAAAGATAACATAAATTCACGGTGCACTGATTCTAACTTACATCAAGAGGTTAATTCATCCTCAAATCATAAATTAAAATAAAATCATTAAATAAATTTCACCATGATTTGGGGGTGGGGGGGGGAGGGAAGAGAGATATTTATAAATATATTAAACATGAACAATAAATACCAACCTTATACTTGACAAATGTTCCCAACACCTTCATCATTAGGGTTCGGGTTCCTCCTACCTAGACCACTTATATGTTTACACTCCACCCATATTCTCCAACTATAGTATGATCAAGAAAACTATGATATTTTTTAACCCAACTCAAAGTTAGAAATAACTTCAAAACCAAGGAGTTGTAAAGAGGGGAAAATAACAAAAATATAGGGCTACTCCTCCTGGAATTTCTCTAGCATATCCTTATTGTCAATGGACTATTAATTCTTCTCCCAAAATACCCCTTATTTATATCAAGCAAATGTCCATAAGACAAGTCGTGGGTAGCGTGAGTTTCCTAAAGAAAATCTATGGGTGTGTCATAAATGCAAAAGAAATACATATAGAGAGGAACAAAAGGGTGACCAATGACATATAAATGGCCAATAAGATACATCTGATCAGAGGTGACCAAATACATCTATAACAAACATGATCCTTCATTGCTTGATCTGACCACCTTTATTATAGTGTGTTAAGATATTGGCATTGAATAAGGCAATATGCGACATTTCTTCAAATCCATATCGTTTCTTTTGGCAATGTGTTCATATGAAAAATGAACAAATTTTAGCTTTCATTTTCCTAATTGTTACTTTTTGCACAATGCCTCTTCAATCAGCTTGCAACACAAATAGATTGATTTGAGGGTTTCTTCATTCATAAAATTCACACAAATTTGTTATCACCTCTAACTTAGATCATCTTGCTCGTGGTAAATTTCAAAGAGAGCCCTTGCTCAAATGCCCCATGGAACTGCGTATGGAATGCCAATGTGTGTAATTGAATATTGAAAAAATATTGTGATAGCATCAGAAGTCGCTCCTGGATTGTTTGCAGGAGCAAAGCCCGACGCCCATCAGTTTTTTATGTCACAATAGTTTTAATGGGTGATCAAATGGGTAGAGACTCAGGGAGATATCACCCTAAATCAGGGACTGGGCCTGGTATGTAGGTAACAAAGGAGGTCTCGATCTAACTTTAGTCAGTAGGTTGATTAAAAGATGAACAGGTGGAAGACTTGGTGAGAAGAGTGAACAAACTACTTTGGGCAACAGACTTTCAGAAGTTTGTAGAAGAAAGGCTATGAATGCAAGATCCTCTTGGTTCAGGGTCTCAAGAAACTGAAAGAGGGGACTTGACTGGATTCTCCAATTCCAAGTCGCTCAGCGATAGGAAAATCACACTGACAGATTAGAGACAACACAACTGCTACAGTGATCCAATTCAACATCGTCCTATAACAGTTACAACTCGACTAGATTCTCCAATTCCGAGCTGCTCTAACACAGTGTAAACAAAGACATGAAAGAAACTGACATCCATAAGGCAAGAAGTCTCAAGAGTTCATGCATAACCAGGCTAACAGTGCTTCATTAAAGCTTTACAACCGGGAGCCTTGCTCAACCATCGATGATTACAAAAATGGAAAAAACGCCTACATATACTCAAAACAACAACAGCAGTAAAAACAAGACGCTGCATTAAAAACATTGTGTCTGCATGGCTTCTGACAGCCTGCCCATGCAGACTCAGGATGATCATGTGCCTATGACAGATGCCATCAGATTTCGGATTGTCCTTCTGCAGGTGAGTCGACGTGAATTAGTCCTTTTCCAGACCTTCCTTTTATGGTGGAGCTGATGTTCAACCACCAGCAATTGTCGCAATAACTGCTTTTTGGGATCGGGGACGGCCTCGGTCAAATCTTCCTTCTGGGACGCGGAGGTCTTCTAATGGTGCCACCTGGATCAACCGAACGGTCTTTCTTTGGATGCTACTTCGTTGGACTGTTGCGAGGGACCCCTATAGTGGATGTGGATGAGGGTGTGACAGGGGTCAAAGGTGTGAACACTGTGGAGGTGATGGAAAAGAAATGGGAGCTATGACATCAGCTGAGGAATGTTGTGCGGTCTGAATAGGACAGAGGAGGAAGGAGCATGGAGTGCAGGAGTACATGAGGAGGTGACTGGGAGTGAGAGGGACACATGGCAGGAGACGAGAGGAGGAGCTAGGTGGAGAACAGGTGGCAATGGGGAGGACGATACCAAAGGTGACATGACAGGCAAGGGACCTCACAATAATAACACACCATTCCAGACCCCCCCCCCCNCCCTCTTTCATTAAAGATAGGATAGCAAAGGGGGGTCGGAAAGGCCTAAGCGTCGTTGATCTAGGTGCTCCGATCCTGACCTTTGAAGAGTTGCGTGCTTGATTCCGGACCCCCCCCCCGATTAAAGGCATAAAGGAAAGGGGGGTCTGGAATGAAGCCTCAGCCACTGATTTAGGCGTCCCGATCCTGACCTTTGAATAGTTGCGCACTCGATTCCAGACGCCCCCCTCCGCTTAAAGGTAGAATGGTAGGGGGCCTCCGGAATCCACTCCTGACCGTAGATCTGAGCACGCAGATCCTGGCCACCCAGATCCATGCTCCCTTTAAGTCCAATGCGCCTGAGTTTCATCGATGGATGGATGGCTGAGATGACTTCGACACTTTCACTATGAAAATCCCAAAAGGCCCCACCTGTGGCTCAGATCTTGTGCCGTGTGTCCTTCAGATGGACGACCGAGATGGCTTTGTCATTAAAAAGGGGGCTACCTCCATTCTCGGGCTCGCTTATCGTGACCTGGCACTAGGACCATGGGCTCGGCTTTGAAGGGCGCTTATCGGCATTTCGGGGTTCGGGGTTTCGAGATGTAAAATGACAAGGAGCTCTTACCCCTCGAATTCCCGAATGCTGATATGACATGATCGCGCACCACTTGTCCTTTTGGATGGACGGCCGATCTCCTTTCTTGAATGTAATATAGATGCTACCTATCGCGCTAATCCCGGCGCAACTCTGCTAACCGTGATTTCCCTCCGTCCGTTGATATGCTTTTATAGATGAATCTGGGTCATTGACAACGTAATTTCGCCCGCTCACTTGATTTTTAGCCTGAAAATGGGGCTTTACGTGCTACGCTTGGGTGTTCTTCATGCAACCTGCAGACCTGGATGTTCTCAGGCCCAAGACAAGAAATGTCGCTAACATTAGGCTCCATGGTGAATAGAGTCGTCCCTGTGATGCTCCAAGGACTCTTTTTGCAGATCTAGTGCCTTGATGTTGGGCTATGGAGTCATTTATTAAGCCGAAAACAGAAAACAATAGTTACAAAACAAAAGAAGCCACTTGCGGCTTACAAAAAACGTTTTTTTAAGAAATGCCCATTTACTGGGCCATCAAAAACTTCTTCGCCTTCCAAATCCTGCAACCTGTAAGTGTTGTTTGAAAATACCTCAAAGATCTTGAGAGGCCCAAACTAGAGGGCATCAAACTTACTGTGTTTGCCCCTATCTTGCCTAGACGCATCCCATTTGAGCACCAGATCACCCAGCTCGAACTCTTTCTTTCTGCTCTTCCTGTCAAAGGTTTTCTTGATCTTTTGTTGATGATGGTAGGCCCTATTCATGACCTGTTCCCTGATCTGTTGTACTTCCACCATTTGATGAATCCTTCTGACCATATGGTCAAGCTCTCCTTCAAGGTCCTGTAGGAATTTTGCCACAGATAAAGTGAGTTGAGTAGGGAAAATAGCCCCTGTTCCATAAACAAGTTGGAAAGGTGAGATTCCCAGGGACTTCTTTGTTGTCACCCGGTCGGCCCATAGAGCAAATTTGAGATTTCAATCCCAGGCCCTTTTATTGTCTTCCAATAATTTTTTAATGAGCTTGATCAGAGTTTTATTGGAAGACTCCGCCAGTCCATTTCCTTGAGGATAATAGGGAGTAGAGTGGATCAGCGAAATCTCAAATTGTTCATAGAACTTGACCAGAGGCTCAGACCTGAAAGAGGCGGCATTGTCGGTGACGATTTTGCTGGGACAACCAAATCTGGCTATGATATCCTCCAGGAAGTTGATAATTACTTTGTGAGAAGTACTCCTGGTAGGGGTAGCTTCTATCCACTTGGTGAAATAGTCTGTCACATTCAGGATCCATCTGTGTTGACCACTTGAGGGAGGATGAATTTCTCCAATGAATTCCAACCCACACTGTTGAAAAGGTGTTGAAGCTACTATAGGCTTTAATGGCAGCGATTAGAGTTGTTGTTTTCCTGAGAACTTTTGGCATTTGATGCAAGCTCTGATTTCTCTGTAGACATCAGCGAATAAAGTAGGCCAGTAATATCCAGCCCTGAGGATCTTATGAGTTGTGGTCTTCCAAAAATGATTCCCCCCGCAAAGGTCGTTATGGAAATCAAACATAACCTTATGGGCTTCTTGCGGGTCCAAGCATCTTAAAAATACCCCTAGAGGGTTTTTCCAGTACAAGGCTTGGTCAATGAGGCAATATCTGACCACCTTGAGCTTTAAAGCTCTCGCCTTGCTTTTTTCCATTCCATTAGGGGGCTTCAATTCTTGTAGAAAGTACAAGATATCCTTGTACCAGGTGCATGTTGTTAGTGATAAGGCACCCTGAGAATTCTTATTGGACGACTCAGCTTGCGGATTTTCTGAACAGGCGTTGATGAAGCTAATCCCCAAGGCTTTACAATTGGATTTAGCCAGCAGCTTGGCTAAACCCTGTTCCTTTATCAACTTGGTGGGCTTAATCTCCAGATCAAACTCTAGGATCTTGGCAATCCACTTACCTCTTCTCCCATCTATGTCGGTTGTACAAGGATGTCCTTCACAGAGGCTGAAGGAACGTATGCGGTCACTTTTGAGTGCAGGACATAGACTCTGAAAGATTTGAGAGCTTTCACTAAGGCATAGGCTTGTTTTTCCATGATTTCATACCTGATCTCTGCATCTCTTAATGCCTTGCTAAAGAAGGCAATGGGTTGTTCTCACCCTTCCTCATTTTTCTGCAACAAGGCCGTTGTTACTATATCAAAAGAAGCAAAAGAGAAAATTAGGAACTCTTTGGAATAGTCAGGACTGGTCAGCACAGGTGCCTCAGTCAATGCCCTTTTTATTTGGATAAAA